>SDVV010046087.1:0-10006 GCA_016164225.1 Gammarus roeselii
ACATGCAATAACAACGCATAACATGCAACAACGATGCATAACATGCAATAACAACGCATAACATGCAACAACGATGCATAACATGCAATAACAACGCATAACATGCAACAACGATGCATAACATGCAATAACAACGCATAACATGCAACAACGATGCATAATATGCAATAACAACGCATAACATGCAACAACGATGCATAACATGCAATAACAACGCATAACATGCGACAACGATGCATAACATGCAATAACAACGCATAACATGCAGCAACGATGCATAACATGCAATAACAACGCATAACATGCAATAACAACGCATAACATGCAACAACAACGCATAACATGCAACAACGATGCATAACATGTAATAACAACGCATAACATGCAACTACGATGCATACCATGCAATAATAATGCATAACATGCATTGCCTGACAAGCAAATAATTTTTTTTCAGTTTTTTTCCAAACATAATTACTGGGACGACTTATAAATTGAAACCTTCATTAGTAGACCTAATCACTGGTGTAATGGTATGCCATTAGTATACCTATTCACTGGTGTAATGGTATGTCATTAGTATACCCAGTCACTGGTGTAATTGTATGCCATTAGTATACCTAGTCACTGGTGTAATGGTATGCCATAAGTATACCTAATCACTGGTATAATGGTATGCCATTAGTATACCTAATCACTGGTGTAATGGTATGCCATTAGTATACCTAATCACTGGTGTAATAGTATGCCATTAGTATATATTCTAAGAATTGACTATTCATCCGAGGCTGCAATATGATGCACGAGTAAAATAACCTTCTAATACTAACCAATTTATTTTGACTCAGCCCATAATATAAGTCTCATTTGCTGCTCGCATATGGCGCCGCTCTGATGCTGTTGATTTTATGGACGTCCCCTCCTGTAAGGATAATCAAACAGTATGAAATCATTGACTTTAATGACGCCAGGCTGCCCGATTGCGTCAATCATCGACCGATAATATCAGAAATATCTTGGAGCAATTTAGAGCAGTTGGCTGAACGAATAGATAGAGAGCAGGCCACAGTGTTGCAGAATTGGCGTTCAGCTGCATGCTTGTGTGATATTATATAATATACAAATATAAGATGCAGCTATGTCGTAATGTCTTTATTGCAATTCAATAGACGAAGGTGGAGTCCACTGTCAGCACAATTAGGCTTCAATATTATTTCGACAACAACAGTAACAGTATCGATACATTATTTACTGTGTAGAATATTCGTGGCAAGAATGATTGAGTTTGAAGTTAAGTGAGAGTCGAGTTATTCCTGGCAACAATGATTCGTGGCAACAATTCGTGGCAATTATGATTGAGTTTGAAGTTAAGTGAGAGTCGAGTTATTCCTGGCAACAATGATTCGTGGCAACAATGATTGAGTTAGAAGTAAGGTGAGAGTTGAGTTATTCAACTTGCTTATGATTTAATTGTCAACATATACGCTGCGCATGCAATTATTAATACCCTCGGACATTCAATTGATCGCAGGAGCTCATTCACCGATGTTTCTTTTTGCGATTTGAGAACACAGAAAAATGTCACAAGATGCGGTGTCACACACATGGATATGAGGTACTGTAGACGCCCGATTTTTTCCGATATCCCTGCCCTCATGGTAGACACACATAGCTGTTTTCTCTAGACCTAGAGGAAACATCCACGTAAAAACCTACAAAAACAAAACACGGAAATCCTAAACCTTGGCGTCTAGAGTACATGGGTAGGCCTCATAAAATCTATATTGGCCTGCATACTTGATTGTGTAATTTAGTCCTCTATTGGTGTTTCACCATTTACCAAACTAATCTTCTAGGTACTTTATAGTGTTTACAAGTTTACAATTTTAGGAAGACAACAACAGGCCTATTGGCCCAAACTAGGTTGCTTTTTGATAGTAAGAGGAGACGTTCTGACGTAGAACGCCTAAGAGAGTTTCATGTGCCATTTCTGTTTATATAACTTCAAGAAATGGAACGGCTTAGCTATTTATCGGCGATTTATGTAGAACTTTTCGAGCCGCAACATAAACGTTTCGATTGTATTGCTGTTTATAACCTCCGCTGGAAGTTTGTTTCATTCTTCGACAACTCTATACGTTAAGAAACTGCGCGTGATGTCGAGTGAGAAACGTTCCCCAACGATTTTGAATCCATTGTTCCTAGTCATTCAGTTCGTATCTAGAGTGAAAAGGCTCACTCGGTCGACGTTTTCCTTACCCTTCATAATCTTCCACACTTCGATCAAGTCGCCGCTGACTCGAAGTTTTTCTACCGAATAAAGATTGAGTAAACGTATCCTGTCTTCGTACGATTTAATCCGCAGTGACGGGATGAGTTTGGTAGCTCTGCGTTGAACGTTTCCGAATTTAATAACGTCTTTTCTAGCATACAGAGACCCGAATTGAACGAAATACTCGAGACACGGTTTAACAAATGCATTGTATAACTTGATCATACTGTGTAAATTTTTGTACGAGTTAGTGCGGGACATAATACCTAGCATTTTGTTGCCTTTCTTGGCAGCATCGTTACATTGTTTGCTGCGTTTCAAGTCGTTACTAATGATGACTTCTAAATCACTCGTCAGTGACGGAATGAGTTTCTTTCCGGACATTGAATATTCGTGCTTGAGGTTAAGAGGACCTATGTGCATAACTTTACATGTGTCTACATTAAATGTAATTTGATACTATTTTGACCAATCAACAATTTTGTTCTAGTCTAGTTGGATCTGCTGACATTCTAGTTCAGTTTGCACTTTTCCGTCTATCTTAGTATAGCCTGCAAACTTGCTAATGTTAGAGAGTACATTGCTATCGAGATTGTAAATGAATATTATAAAGAGAACTGGACCTAACACGGATCCTTGAGGCACGCCGCTTGTACCATTACCCCAGGGGGAGGAAGCTCCGTTAAGTGCAACTCGCTGCCGTCTGTCCGTAAGCCGACATTTTATCCAGTTGTTAAGCTCCCCTCGAATACCGATGCCGTGCAATTTACTTAGGCGCTTGTGGGGGACTTTATCAAGGGCCTTTTGAAAGTCAAGGTAAATGATATCGATTGGAGAGTTTGTGTCGTGGATTTCAATAATATTCTTGAAAAAAGTAGCAGGTTCGTAGGACAGGAGCGGTTGTGTCTAAAGCCATGTTAAGAGTCGCCAATCAATTTGTTTGATTCTAAGAATTCTGTAATTTTATCCGTTATAAAACTTTCCATCAAGTTGACTATGACCAAGGTAAGACTAATTGGGAGGGAAATTCCGGGACATGTTTTGTCCCCTTTCTTAGAAATTGGGGTTACATTGTTATCGAAAGGAGAAATTGCATTCCGTTTGCGTGAGCTCATTCAAGACTGCTGCAGTCTAAAATGACTTCTTATTCATGATTCTAAGTACCTTATTTTCCAAATACTCGACCATGCTCAATGGACGAGTACTTGAAACTATCAAGCAATGCAAGTACACGTCCATGCTCCAGTAGATGAAGATATAAGGAAACACAGTTGTCGGAGTTGAGCTTCGTCTAATTTTGAAGGAGACGAAGTATCTTGACAACCAGTGACAGCAAACAGCAGACTGACCCGAAAACGGCGCTCTGAAGGAGGTTACTAAGAGCAGCTTGATTGAGTATTTGAGAAATAAAGTACAATCTTTCAATCTTCCATGTCAACCTTTGAGGAAGGAGAATAGGCCGGTTTTCACGACTGGTTAAAACAGTTCACGCTGGAGTATCGGGTTTCCAGGATCGAGTGAGACGGCTACAATGACTACATTGTTGGGACGACTACAATGGTGGGGCGACTACACTGCTGGGACGACTACACTACTGGGACTACTACACTGCTGGGACGACTACAATGGTGGGGCGACTACACTGCTGGGACGACTACACTGTTGGAACGACTACACTGTTGCGTGACGGAGCACAAAAATCATCAAGCTAATAGAAGGAGTGCGTCAAATTTGGAAGTTCTTCTGAGTTGTTTCACTAAATGAGGCAAGACCTAATTTATATTTTCAATGTAGTTTGATTAATCATCGGCGATCAGAGCGGAAGAAACTTTGTGACCCATAAACCACTTTTAGATGTACTAAATTTCGCGCCATCGAAATTCTGTTGTCATTTTATGTCCAAAGAAAAGGGTCCATTTAGAAGGCCTGTGCGGACTTGACTCGTCTACCTCACCATAATGAGCTGACTAGTGAATAGAAATGATGAGTATTGAGAAATTGTGGGTGGGTCTAGGGTACGTCATCCTACTTTTGTTATTGTGTTCGGTTCATTTTTTCGAGAGATAAGTGAATCATTGAAACTTGAAGTTGATCATGAAAATTTGAAAAGCGCTTGCCTAATAAATTGAGTTCTGTATTTATTTTTTTATCTTCTGTCTAACGAAGTAGATAGTATACCATGGATCATATTTATATTCATATTGTAAAGATGAATGAAGTCAGAATGACACTAACTGATTATGAATCCTGAATACGAACTGAAGAGAAATATTGAATTGAAATTATGAACTGGAATACTCCTTTAAATGACCAATGTTAGATCATCTGCAAGCCTTCCAACATTGATCAGCGAGGATTATGATCGGTATGGACTATGACTGGTAGCGTGGACTATGATCAGCGGGGATTATGATCGGTATGGACTATGACTGGTAGCGTGGACTATGATCAGCGGGGATTATGATCGGTATGGACTATGACTGGTAGCGTGGACTATGATCAGCAACGTGGACTATGATCAGCATGGACTATGATCATCAACGTGTACTTTGATCAGCGTGGACTATGATTGGTATGGACTATAATCGGTAGCGTGGATTATGATCAGCGTAGACTATGATTGGTATGGACTATGATCGGTAGCGTGGACTATGATCAGCGTGGACTATGATCGGTATGGACTATGATCGGTAGCGTGGACTATGATCAGCGTGGACTATGATCAGCGTGAACTATGATCGGTATGGACTATGATCGGTATGGACTATGATCAACGTGGACTATGATCGATATGGACTATGATCAGCGAGGACTATTATCAGCGTGAACTATGATCAGCGTAGACTATGATCGGTATTGACTATGATCAGCGTGGACTATGATCAGCGTGGACTATGATCGGTATGGACTATGATCGGCAGCGTGCACTATGATCAGCGTGGACTATGATCGGTATGGACTATGATCGGTAGCGTGTACTATGATCAGCGTGGACTATGATCAGCGTGGGCTATGATCAGCGTGGACTATGATCAGCGTGGACTATGATCAGCGTGAACTATGATCGGTATGGACTATGATCGGTAGCGTGGACTATGATCAGCGTGAACTATGATCAGACTGATTGATACCCACGCAACATACAGAAAGGGCCAATCTTTTGTGCAGCAAGACGGGCTAATGGACTTTCCTCTCACTTTCCTCTCACGCAAGATGTGACATCGCATCAGAACGTAGCTCGTTCCGGGAGCCCAGCGTTCGCGCTAAAATTATTCCCGCACACGCGCACTATCGCCACTTCACTTCACCTCACTGTCATGGCCGGACACTGTCATAACCGCTAAAAACCTTTCATCCCACGTGCTTTCTCCCTAACGATGATTCAGCCCACACGCATTTTCCACCACCTCAAAATCTGCCTCTGTCATATCTCCCATTGTCTTTACACCGAAACAGGCGCACCAACCTAACAGTTATCACTTTAATGAAACTTCAATAAAAAACGCTAAAAACGGCATTACGTACCCTACAAAAATACGTATGTTTGCCCCGCGGGTTAGAAATACGTACCTTTGCCCCGCGGGTTAGAAACACGTACCCTAGGTTAGGTTAGGTTGGGCAGGAAGAGTTTCATTAAAGTGATAACCGGTAAAATGGTACGACTGGTGGCTGATTCTGACGTGGGCTGAAACAGATTTTCGCCAGAATGTCACTGGCAGATATGACAGTGGCTGGTGTGACTGAGGAACGCTATGAATGTTCGCCGTTTAAAAATCGTACCGTAGGTAGGTAGGCGGAACAACTTGGGGCTGATAAGGCAGTTGGCGGAGATGAAAGGGGTTGATCTGACGTTAGCAATAAAAGAATTTAGCGCCAGGGATAGCGACCCGCTCGTTCCAGACTGCAGTATAGACGTCATGATAAAGCAGCTCGTACCAGACAGCAGTATAGACGTCATGAGAACGCAGTTTGTCTCTGACATCAGTATAGACGTCATGAGAAAGCAGTTTGTCTCTGACAGCAGTATGGATGTTATGAGAACACAACTCGTCTCAGAATGGTTTATAAAAGTTTAAAAAATTTAGATTCTCTCTAATTGCGGTATCTATGTTATGTGAACGCAACTTGTCTGAGACTGTAGCCTGGACGGCATGGGAGCGAAACTTGTTTCAAAGTACAGTATAGACGTCATGAGAACAAAGCTTGTTTCAAACTGCAATACAGCCAATACGGGAACGAAGCTTGTTCCAGAAAGAAAAATAGGCGTCGTGAGAACTTAGCTTGTTTCTGACCGCAATATAGACGTCATGCGAACGAAGCTTTTTCCACACTGCAATATAGACGTCATGCGAACGAAGCTTTTTCCAGACTGCAATATAGACGACACAAGAACGAAATTTGATTCAGACTGCAATATAGACGACATGGGAACGAAGCATGTTACAAACTGCAATACAGACGCCACGAGAACGGTGATTGATTGTGACTGCAATATAGACGTCATGAGAACGATGCTTCATTCTTACTGAAATATAGACGTCAAAAGACCGAATCTCGTTTCAGACGGCAATGTACCTTGTCTAAGATTGCAGTTTAAGCGTCACAAAAGCACAACACATCTCAGGCAGCAAAAAGACGTCATGAATACTCCGCTCGTCTCATACTGCTGCATAGACGTCACAGAAGCGTCGCATGTCTCAAACTGCAGTATAAATGTTACAAAAACGCAGTACTTCTCAGATTGCAGTAAAGACGTTACAGCTCGTCTTAGACTGCAGTGAATAGATGTCAAGGGAACGCAGCTCGTCTTAACCTGCAGTATATTGACGTCAAGCGACCACAGCTCGTCGTAGACTGCAGTATATTGACGTCAAGGGAACGAAGCTCGTCTTAGACTGCAGTATATTGACGTAAATTGAATGCAGCTCATCTTAGATTGCAGTATTTAGATGCCAAGGGAACGCAGCTCGTCTTAGACTGCAGTATATTGACTTCAAGGGAAAGCCGTTTGTCTTAAACTGCAGTATATAGACGTCACAAAAACACAGCTCGTCTCAGACTTCACAGAAACACGCAATCTCAAGCTGCAGTATAGACGTCACAAAAAAAAACAAAGCTTATTCCATGCTGCGGTCGAGAAGCTACTGAACCACAGCTAGTTTTTAACTGCAGTATAGACGTTACAGAAACTCAACTCGTAACAGACTGCAGCGGAGACGTTAGAAAAACGCAGCATTTCTCAGAATGTACAGACAGACATACAGCTGTTTCCCCCTAGTTAAGGGGGTGGCTAAGTTAGGCAGACACAGAGGGGGGAGGAGCCCAATCTCCCCGCCACAAGACCGCCGTGTTCCTGCCGAGGCTCGAACTCGCGACATGCAGCACCAGAGGCTGACACTGCAGTCGGATACACTAACCACTCTGCCACGACGGTCTCAGAATACTGTGCTTAAATCACAAAAATGTAGCTTGTCTCAAACAAACTCCTGAGCTCATCATAACTTAGGCTCGTCTGCAATTTATAGTCGTCACAAGAACCGAGATTGACTCAGACTGCAATATAGACGTCACAAGAACGAAGTTTGTCTGCAGTATAGATGTCACAGTCCACCACCACCCCTGCCGATGGTCTGTGCCCACCGTAGAGCGCCCAACATCATCAGTCGCGCTGCTCATCCACCCACCCTTCACTGCCCCCAACACGCGTCATCAGGTCCTTTAATTAAGGTTTTTTAGTGGTTTTATCAGTTTTTAGCATCGCTCGTTATCAGTCTATCTGTCCCTGGGCGAGGGTCTGTATACCATCACCTACCTTCATCCCCCCGTCAACTGCCCCTTCTCCCCTACCCGCACACTCAGTTACTACTGGACTCAGGCCACCTCATAGGTGGCGACTACCTCTAACACTCCTCCCCTTTCATACCCCCCCTGTTCACCCCGCACACCACCTCTTCCCCCCCCACCACCACCCCGTTAACACCCCATTGTAGCGCATTAATTAGTAGAGCAGGTATAGCTGTGGCTACCGTCATCTTAATAACAGCGCAGGTTTTGTAGAGACTGAAGATAAAAAGACTTCTGAGACACATTCCTCGAATGCCTGGGATAAAATTTCCTGTTTTATCGCTCAAGAATAAATGAGGAACACCGCTGAGCTCACCCGGTTTTTGGTCAGTTTTCTTCTTTCTAAACCAGTAATTATGTCTTATCGCGGGCGCTTGTAAATATTTGTATATTCGTGTGTGCAGGAGTCCATGTCACAGTTGACAACGTTCCATGTATTGGTTTCGTTTCTACGGTCAAGCGCTTCTGCCTTTTACAACATGCTGTTCTGTATAATACAGTTGTGTTCGCACACTGGAGAGCACTTATCTGTATTGTACAGTCGCACAATGGACGTGTTCGACACAGCATTATATAATAACATATAGGTGTATTTTACAGTTCCATTGTATATCTTCAATGAAATCGAGGAAGTACTCACCAAGTTTTGGCTGTACACTGTACACATCATTGCTGTTGTAGACCGTATAGTGTGATGCTGACGTTATAACTAGATTGTCAACTAACACGAAAAATAAGTCCCCATATTTCAATCGAGACCCGTGCCTTAGAGAAGTTTGAGACAGAGCAAGCGATTAAAATGATGACCAATATCATCAGCACAAACGAGATTTAAACCCAATGCTGATGACGAAATCCTTGAGGTGTCTTCAATTCAGGTCGGTCTTCAGTTGAGGTCAGTCATCAGTTGAGGTCAGTCTTCATTTGAGGTCAGTCTTCACTAGAGGTAAGTCTTCCCTTGATGTTAGTCTTCACTTGAGGTCAATCTTCCCATGAGGTCAGTTTTCAAACTTGAGTCCGGTCTTCACTTGAGGTCAGTCGTCACTTGAGGTCAGTCTTCACTTGAGGTCAGTCATCACTTGAGGTCAGTCGTCACTTGAGGTCAGTCTTCACTTGAGGTCAGTCGTCACTTAAGGTTAGTCTTCAAATGAGATCAGTTTTCACTTGAAGTCAGACTCCACTTGAAGTCAGACTCCACTTGAAGTCAGACTCCACTTGAAGTCAGACTCCACTTGAAGTCAGACTCCACTTGAAGTCAGACTCCACTTGAAGTCAGACTCCACTTGCGGTCAGTCCTCACTTGAGATCAAACATCTCTTGAGTTCAGTCTTCACTTAAGGTTAGTCTTCTAATGAGATCAATTTTCACTTGAAGTCAGACTCCTCTTGAGGTCGGTCGTCACTTGAGGTCAGTCTTCTAATGAGATCAATTTTCACTTGAAGTAAGACTCCTCTTGAGGTCAGTCTTCTAATGAAATCAGTTTTCTCTTGAAGTCAGACTCCTCTTGAGGTCAGTCGTCACTTGAGATCAAACATCTCTTGAGGTCAGTCTTCACTTGAGCTCAAACTTGTGTTGAGTAGACGCGAGTAGTGAGGTTAGACTGATTATTCTAATGTATGCTCAGGCCCGGCTTCTATACAACACCTATCATTCACTCCTCGCGTCTTCTGATATACTACGAGGCATGATCTACTGATATAATACGAGGCACAATCTACTGATATCCTACGAGGCATGATCTACTGATATACTACGAGGCATGATCTACTGATATACTACGAGGCATGATCTACTGATATACTACGAGGCATGATCTACTGATATACTACGAGGCATGATCTACTGATATACTACGAGGCATGATCTACTGATATACTACGAGGCATGATC
>SDVV010046088.1:0-10006 GCA_016164225.1 Gammarus roeselii
GGTCTTCCTCCTGTTAGGGGTCTGTCAGGGGTCTTCCTCCTGTTAGGGGTGTGTTAGGGGTCTTCCTCCTGTTAGGGGTGTGTTAGGGGTCTTCCTCCTGTTAGGGGTGTGTTAGGGGTCTTCCTCCTGTTAGGGGTGTGTCAGGGGTCTTCCTCCTGTTAGGGGTGTGTCAGGGGTCTTCCTCCTGTTAGGGGTGTGTTAGGGGTCTTCCTCCTGTTAGGGGTGTGTTAGGGGTCTTCCTCCTGTTAGGGGTCTGTCAGGGGTCTTCCTCCTGTTAGGGGTCTGTCAGGGGTCTTCCTCCTGTTAGGAATCTGTTAGGGGTCTTCCTTCTTTTAGTACTATGACTTGCGTCGTGTCTCCATATTGCGTCACCTTATTATATGTGAACCAGTTCTAAATGTAAAATATATGACTCATACTTGTCTTGTAATAGTGGCTTCCTAATCTACGTAACAACAGGGATTAGCAAAATCACCTTAACTCGTGAATACAATGTCAACAATTTTTCATCAATTATTTTTCTAAAACACATTCCGTTCTGTAATTGTAATGCAGTAAATCACAGGATAAAAGCATTCCTTTAAACCAAAAGAATGGTTGGTATTGATAATTCACTGACTGCACAGTGCGAAATCATGAGTAAAATGTACGCGAACGCATTCTACTCAAGATTTCAAACCGTTATTAAAAAAAATCAGTAAATTTGTAACCTCTGGCATTTTTTTGTGGAATAAAGCTTACTCATTACTTCATGTGCTAGAAAAGGAGCTTGAATACGACAAATTGCATTTATTTCCGTGTTACTTACGTTGTGGTTCCAGTGGACGCGGGTGACAGGTGGGTTGGCCCGTGCGATGCAATCGAGGAACACGTCGTCATGCTCGTCAATGTTGGACACATTCAGCAATGGTGACAACTTCAATGTCACTCTGGGGGGGTCTGTGAGATAAATGTTGGTATTCCTCATTAGAAAACATTAGTAGGGAAGAATGGAGAAATCGGTGGCGCAAATCCTTTTACGAGATCAGGTTGAAGTGCTTCCAGTAGTGGACTAAATATGGGTGTTATGGTTAAGCAAAATTTCAGTAGATGCGAATTTTGAATGAGTTCCCGTGGAACAGAGATGAACTTGGGACAGTATTAACCGGTAGAAAAGCGACATTCCATGGAAAGGCAGTGAAGCAACACTATTCTTATATGCCGCTAACAGCAAAACGGGATGTCCATCAGGGTGGAATAAAGATCAGTACAATTTTTGGTTATGTTACAATCCTTTGCTTGAGGTATTTAAAGGGCACAATGGAATATATGAACATCATAAAAACAATTTAATGCTCATTGGCATTATTATTATACACTATTTAGTAAACATCACGCTTTATATCTTGCATTCATTTGGCACACTATTATGCTAACGAATGAGTCTGAGTAATGCATGCATGCATTGCATGGTTATTTGAAATTATATTCACGTTGGACAATTTTGGCATTAGCTGCCGAGATGCGTCGCGAGCCCGAATAAATCCATGGTGATACTTCTTGATGCACACAGTGGTTGAAGCTTTGTTCACCCCCTGTTTGGGACAAGGGGAGCCAGGGAAATAGACACGTGGGGAAATTTGAGCAGAGATATTTTTTGTGAATTCATTATCCGTCCAACAGATGATAACAGGAGATTCATCATGGTGAAATTCAGCCAATTGACCCTGTGATGATATTCGGCCGTGTCGTGATTGAACGATGACACTTGAACCCTGCGGATTTAGTTTACAGACACATGTTATCATGCCATCATGATTCTGTTTAATCCGAGTTCCCTTATACAGGGTGTGGTAGTTTATCTGTGATCATGACTAATATGACGTTCTCGGGCCGACTGAAGAAGCCCTCTCAATAATCACCGGGTCGATGACTTTGTTTAGAGCGGAGCTGGTGTACCGATGTATCACCATCGTCCCGTACAGATGTTTGGTTCCATCTTTACATGATGGCTGCATCTTGATGGCGGACCATGTTGGGCGTAGGCCCTGGATGATGAATGTGCCAAAAGTTTTGGTGATGTTGGATGGTGCCTTGAGGCCAACATATAAGCGACAGATTCCGTTGGCAGTTATGAAGCATTTTGAGCGGTTCAAATGTTCCGGTTTTCGCAATGCTAGATCTCAGGAACAGGAACCTCCACTGGCGGCTTAACACACCTGCCACGGGTAGTGCTGGTCAAAGTTCAAATCCTTCACGTCATTGTGTGGTTGAGGCTTTCATAGCTACAAGCGTTCATACTATGTTATATCGAATTCTGGGCATGCTGAAAGAGATTTTTCCATCGGTCCTGACAAGCACTTATGTCTTGAAGAGGCTCTATCTAAATGCACAAAGCGTCACACAAGGAGCTCGTTAGCATGGGATACAAACACGAGCCATTGCAAGTGTTTTTTTTATTCTTCAAGCCGACGAATAACTCCCATGCTATGTCCAATGTTAACAACGGTTCCGCCGCATCAAACAATGATTATTTTCACACTGTCTAGATCCATACTTCGGGCAGTCATGCATTCATAGATTACTCATGAAACCGTCTTGCTTGATCCACTTGGCGGCGTCACGCTGGTCAATGTACGATGAACCAGATTCACAAATAATCCTGACGTGCTATTCTGAAACTCCGTCTCGGGGGCCAGGTCCCGTGGCGTCTCGAACATTTTCATGGTCATAACATTTCGACCGTCCAAGTACACTTCAGCTAATTACATCATGCTGCCGACTTTGCTTACCGTCAAATTTCGTTCTTTCTTGACGAGTTATATTTCGTTCTCGCCTAATCTTTCACTACGGTCAATGACTTTGAGACCAAAATAAAATTTGGTTTTATCAGGGCGTAAATTAACTACTTATGACATATTAGAAATGATGTGTCCTAACTTGCAATTTTTCATGAATACAATGAAAATTTTCCCATAGTTAGTTACTTCTTAGGGTTATATAAATCCCTATCAGTCATCTTATGCAATTGTTGACATCTCTACAAGTGATGCTAACCGAATACAGTTTTTGCACGCTAAAAATCATTCACAGACTGTAAATATTGTGTAGATATCAAGGGATTGTACGAATACATTTTATAAAAAGTATATAACGCATAAAGGGTTTGTGACCAACACATGAATCGCGTGGCATGAATTAAATCTATGCTATACGTCAAAGTCTCTGATGGTCAATCAAGCAATTCTTCAATTGATTACGATTCAATCCTTTGTTTACTGGAACCGAGTGATATAATTTTCACACTCGAGTAAATTAAATAAATATCCAATAATGTTTTTCACTCCACTATATTGATCATTACCAAGCAATATACCATGCACACGTCATTATTGATTGTGAACATGGCCTCGTATAGGAGGCTGTTATTGATCATTACCTAGCAATATACCATGCACACGTCATTATTGATTGTGAACATGGCCTCGTATAGGAGGCTGTTATTGATCATTACCTAGCAATATACCATGCACACGTCATTATTGATTGTGAACATGGCCTCGTATGGGAGGCTGTTAATCCCGTCCATTTACTACAATAGAATCTCACAATATGCCTGTCTACCACCTTGAATGCACATCCAGGATCCTGAATATTCATCCTCGCAGGCGTCAACGGGTCCCTCTACTCACATAGTACTGTTATTTTTACGCTGTCCTCCAAGGCAAACGCGGGTCCAAGAAGACTGTTGGTGGCGCGACAAGATACTTGTAGACCGTCATCCTCTGCAGAGGCGAGCAGATGAAGGATGCTGGCGCTGGTGGTGCTGTCAGGGGACTCCTAGGGAGTATGAACTATTATTCACTTACCCTCCAGTGTGTTTAGGTTGGACACCAACGAAAGATAGTGCGCAACCCTAAAAAGGGCAAGTACTTTATCGGGGAAGTAAAAACGCATAGAAACTTGAAAGGCCTGAATTACTCGATCATTTCAGGGCAGGTTGGAGTGGGAAGCCTAAAATACTGAAATAGGGAGTTCAGAGTTGCACCTTTCATCGGTTTCAGCAAAGCTCATTATTGTGTGAGCCTTGAAATTTGGACCAAATTACAGAATTCTGGTGTTAGTTCTGTTGACAAAATTTTGGAAAAAAATTCTTCTCGATAGAAAACACTGATTGAATTGACATTCATCATCAGTCAGTACGTTACAAATATTAGTACTCCAAGAGTCCACCACTGGATTTTTTATTTTGCTTATTAACATTAGTAACATTGTAATTGACGTCCTTCTGTTGTCGATAACTAAACAAATCTTGCTGCATCATTCAGAAAATTCGAAATTGTCTCCAACAACTTCCGCAAAAAGGATTTAGAAGTACATTCATATTTGTCCCCTTCCTACTCACTGTCGAAGCTGTTTGTTTCTACCGACAAAAGAGACCTAAAAATTTACCATCCCTAGTCAAAAGTTTGTCATGAGAGCACTGCCACATGCTAGCAGGCATGACGACACTTATGCATCTCAGTCGTCGATGGAATAGTCTCCCACTGCGTCCCTTCATTGACTTTCCCTCCTCAGTGTCTGATTACAGCCGTGGAGTAATTCACCTAATATATAAGGAGATTTACATGACATATAACCCTACTTATAATCTTCGTAACAATACGGACATGGATATTCCCAACTATCTTTTAAAATAAAGCTCTTAAAACTGGAATCCGATTGCTACGATACCGTTTTCTTTTATATTGGCATAATGAACTATTGAGAATTGAGAAGGTCCTCCAACAATGACTGTTGATTGGTGGGAGATGAGATAAATCTATCCACTGCTCTTAGGAATTTGTTACTCGTAAGAATATCTAACAGTCAATTCTGGTCTTCTGAACAACTCTGGCAAACAAAGACGTGGTATTTAGCATTTAAGTATTCTGATATTTCTGTTATATGTCCTTCTGTCATTATATAAAAATATAATTTATAATGCAAAAAAATCTATGCAATTGGAGTACTTTGTTTGCGGGCGCACCCTATTTATATCGAGCGATAATTGATAGGGGAAACAATTGTTTATAATACTTGCTTTTCCCAGTTGATCAAATGCCATTAACAATAGGCCGCTTTCATTATGGTTTGTAGTAATCAAAATGACAAGAGCAACACTATAGTTTAGGCCATATTTTTGTCAAGGTCGGACATAAGCGAGAAGAAATAGTCCGTTGTACACGACAGCTTCAAGTACCTTCTCTCATCGGATGACATTTCAGACACCGTGAAAAAATGTGAAATTCGATATCTAAGATCTTCGTTGATGAATCATTTGTATTGTATTTTATATTCCGGCCCGAGATGCAGGAGCAAACACATAGAAAATACAGCACCCAACTCATCCCTACAGCATTGCAAGTGTTTCCAAACACTTATTTAGAATCAACGTTCAAAAGTTATTCGAATTAGATTACTATAATATCTTTATTAGATGGACGCGAGCCATCTAACAACTTTCTTATCTGCTGATTGACGTGTTTGTTTTCGTGGTCACGCAGAATGGCGTTTTCATGAAGGAGGGTGCTATATGAAGGAGGGTGCTTCACGAAGGAGGGTGCTCCATGAAGAAGGGTGTTTCATGAAGGAGGGTGCTCCTTGAAGGAGGGTACTCCATGAAGGATTGTGCCCCATGAAGGAGGGTGTTTCACGAAGCAGGGTGCTCCACAAAGAAGGGTGAACCATGAAGGAGGGTGCACCCATCTTCATATCAGGGCATAGTCGCCTTCCCTTCAAGCTGCACAGCCAAGCCTGATTTGAGAATTGCACCAGCTGCCTCTCTTAATCCTCCGGATGTAAGGTTAGTCACCAACCTCCCCGGTTCCCCGCAAACGATGATTAACCGACACAAGAGTGACTGATATGTCCCCGGTATCGACCAAATCGCATACCAGAATGTGACTTTTACTCTGCTACAGAGCAAGGCATCTATGAGAGTTGTGGCCCATTGCGAG
Organism: Gammarus roeselii; assembly: GCA_016164225.1. Taxonomy (NCBI): domain Eukaryota; kingdom Metazoa; phylum Arthropoda; class Malacostraca; order Amphipoda; family Gammaridae; genus Gammarus; species Gammarus roeselii. The sequence goes on from SDVV010046088.1 coordinate 5,979, forward strand.
GAATTCCGCGATGGCCCAATTGATCACAGCCTGCCACAGGTCAAGTGGATCCAGGATGAATGATTTATAAAAGTATCAGCTCAATATTGGCGCTCCATGTGTGATGATATATGATGCAGTGTGCCTAAATCTGACAGGGGATGCAGTGTGACAAAATCTGACTGGTGATGCGGAGTGACTAAATCTGACCCTTCACAGCATTCTTGAATCGGTCTTAGAAATCTCCAAACTAGCGCAGTAATAAAAGTATTGAATTCGACATAAAACAATACAGGCCATTTTACCATGCATGAACGGTTTAGAATAAATAACAGGTATTAAACACGCCACAGGTCATTTACAAGCCTAGAAACCGACATAAAAATCATGAAGTCACATAATCGAAAATTCTTGTATCATCAAACCGTGAGCCATCTATAATAAACTAATCAAAATACAGCACTGGAGATATCACGAAATATTACTAAAATGAATGTTTCGACTCCGGCTTGATTGGTCATGAGTTCACGACACTCTATGGAGTAGTTCGGTTCATCGTTGCAGGCGTTCTCTGGACTGACCCTACATTGGGCCAATCATTCGCTAATTGGGGGGGCCATGCATTGTAGGATACTCTGGCTTGAGGAGACGTGTGGCGCCGATTTCGTTACTGAAGAATTATTCTGAAAATACAAAACGCTTCCCATTGGCAAAAGACGAGACTCAATAATTTCATGTTAGCTGGATTACGGATTTCTACCTAGGAAACAAGGGTTTGTTATCTACTTTGGCAGCCCAGATATTAGCTGAACGTGTTCTCCTTAATACGAAACTTCATTTCGTTATTAAAATGATTTTCACACTTTACGAATGATAAATTTCTCATACAAAATATATCTGACACCTAAGGCCGATTGTAAACATCACATTCTAGTGGACTTCCAATATCAGAGCAGACTGCAGCATGGCATGCTTGCCAGCTGTGTATCTGTGCACCGCTGTCAGAAAGTTCACTGTGAAATATTTTAATGCTCAGCTACTCTGGGATGCGTTAACTACACCCCGGGGAGAAGGAGTTTTTCATCTGTTCAAGTGATTTGTGGTGTGCCATTTGGTCGCCAGGTACCAAGTGCGTTACAGGTATTCACCTGGCACGGGGTATGTGACAGCTATTCATCATATACCTGTTGTGTATCGGTTGCTGCTGATTTTGTTCATGGCATGTGTCGGCTACTCGACTGGAACGCGGTGTGCTTCAGCTGCTGTAATGTTTACAGGAACGCGGTGTGCACCAGCTGTTGTAATGTTTACAGGAACGCGGGATGCGCCAGCTGCTGTAATGTGTACAGGAACGCGGTGTGCGCCAGATGCTGTAACGTTTACAGGAACGCGGTGTGCTTCAGCTGCTGTAAGCTTACACGAACGCGGTGTGCGCCAGCTGCTGTAATGTTTACAGGAACGCGGTGTGCGCCAGCTGCTGTAATGTGTACAGGAACGCGGTGTGCGCCAGATGCTGTAACGTTTACAGGAACGCGGTGTGCTTCAGCTGCTGTAATGTTTACACGAACGCGGTGTTCGCCAGCTGCAGTAATGTTGCATTCTGTGTGGCAGCTGTTCACTATATACGTCGTGTGTTTCAACTGTTCTCCTGGTACGTAATATTTGACAGCGGGTTACCTCGAACGTTACGTGTGTTATGTGCTCACCTGGTACGTGGTGTGTGTCAGCTGGCGAGCGCGGGCCCACCATGTAAGGGCAGCGGGAGGCCTGGAACCCTCACTGGAGCAGGTCAGTTTGTGCAGACGTCCCTCCTTCACACCTTCGGCTCCGTCAGGGATATGGACGGTCAAGGGTGGCACTGCAGGCAGGATGTCAGAGTACTTCCTCAGTAACTATTGTGCATCAGACTGCTTAGTGATGAAGGCAGGATGTCATAGTACTTCCTTAACTATTGTGCATCAGACTGCTTAGTGATAAAGGCAGGATGTCATAGTACTTCCTCAGTAACTGTTGTGCACCAGACTGCTTAGTGATAAAGGCAGGATGTCATAGTACTTCCTCAGTAACTATTTTGCATCAAACTACTTAGTGATGAATGAAGGATGTCATAGTCTTCCTCAATAAATATTGTGCATCATCAGACTGCTTAGTGATGAAGGCAGGATGGCATAGTACTTCCTCAGTAACTATTGTGCATCAGACTGCTTAGCGATGAAGGCAGGATGTCATAGTACTTCCTCAGTAACTATTGGGCATCAGACTGCTTAGTGAAGAAGGCAGGCTGTCATAGTACTTCCTCAGTAACTATTGTGCATCAGACTGCTTAGTGATGCCAAATCAACATTAGCAAAACTTAACCCACTTTATGAATAAATAAAATAATAGGCATATTAAATTATAATACTTTAACTTTTTATACACAAAAAAAAATATTTAAACACCAGTGATTTGAATGATTATTTGAGTATATTTTGTCTTTTACATTCCGAATTGAATTAATGGGAAAAGTTGATCGAAGTCAGTGTTGTTTGATTATCAGGACTGTGTTTTGTTGGTGAATATTGCAGTTGCGTCAGTAATTTTGTTAATGCAAGATGCTATGCTGCTAAACTTATTCGTTTATCTACGTTATGAACCACCAATTTAATCCGAAATTGACCACAGCTGATACATTGGAAAAATAAAATCAAACAATACAGTTGTTAATTGTCTTGGTTGTTGCGAACGCCGTCCCATCACCATTGACAATAAATAACCGGTCTCAATCGTTCACTATGTTTCTAAACTTAGGTTTGACTTCGGTCAATATACACACGTAGTGCCCGTCAACGACAGCATTTTTCAACTCAAGCTTATTGACCTCATCCACCCATAGAACAGAATGATACGTGAATCTGGCAGTCATTTCGGGCGTAAATATATGCTTAGAGCACAGGATGTATGGCTCTGAAAGGCAGCTTAAAATTTGTTTGCAGGACAATCTGCACGTCATATGTGAATAACTTTACTTATAATTGACATATATTGGTTATTAAAATGGTACCCTGCCTGGATGCAAAAAGTTTTTGAAATGATTGATCCACTGAAGGGGCATCGGTACAGGAAATACTTTGAACGCCGATTATTTGTCCTCGATGATGTCAAGCAGAAGGACGTTAGTGCGATTAGTTAGAATATATCATTGATTTTCGTGTCATAATTTTCTTTACGAATGATTCAGTGTATTTACTTCGGTCTTTACATAAAACGTCGAATTTTACGAAATGTGTTCTCCGTTGTGACTCACTGAGGTCGCCAACCTATATCGATTGTCATTTTAAACGTCAATGACGGTCAATCTGTTATTTGAATGGAAATGAATGACCACCGTGCTAATGCGATAAAATAAGATGCTTTTCAAAACCTCGACGATTACAGATGTTTCCAAGGAAATTATCTGTTCATCATAGCACACTGTAACAGTTTATCTTTTTCTATCAAGCTCTAATCGAAGGGAATCTGTTTAGAATGCTTTGAGATAAAAACAAAGTAATTAATGCAGATTTATGTTTACCAATGAACAATTACTTGTGGAGGTCGAAATTATTGACTTCCACAAATTATATTCTTTGTCAATGAATTATGCAAGGGAGAAATGCTTTGAATCCCTTTTGTGTAAATTGGGGATTTAAACGAACAGGAGTTCATGATCAATAATTTGGGAGGTCAAATATACGTATTTCCTCGACTATTACATTTACATATGGATTAATGCAGGGAAGAATTATCTCACATCCCAATCAAGTCGCGTGAAAATTATTAGAACCAGGAACCCGGGGACCCCACGACAACGGAAGATCGACATGACGTAATTGAAAATGTAGAAACAAAATACAGACAATAATAGCTAATTCATTTCACTCATAAGGACCCCCATAACAAATGCCGGAACGGGGAAGAATCTTCGAGCCCATAGATACACGTTCTACAGTTGAGGTCTGCACAGGCCAAAACTGTTCATTGCTTCAAACAATCAAAATCAATTGAGGTTCAGTCAACGACTGGCTCAA
>SDVV010046089.1:0-10006 GCA_016164225.1 Gammarus roeselii
CCTCCCTCTCCGCATCACCTACTGGTAGGTAGAGACGGTAACACCACTCCACCCGTCTCACCTCCTCCCTCTCCGCATCACCTACTGGTAGGTAGAGAGGCGGTAACACCACTTCACCTATCTCACCTCCTCCCTCTCCACATCATCTACTGATAGGTAGAGGAGCGGTAACACCACACCACCCGTCTCACCTCCTCCCTATCCGCATCACCTACTGTTGGGTAGAGAGGCGGTAACCCCACTCCACCCGTCTCACCCTCATCCTCTCGTCACCAACAAAGACAGATTGTAAAGAGAGGGTATCCCCACTCTGCCCACCGCTGTGCATAGGCAGGACCGCTAGTTGCAGGTAGTGCGCCATCAAAGTCAAACAAAAGTGCACCAGGCGTTCACAAAAACACATTTGTGGTCTTGTCTTTACAGCGGATTGGAAATAGCCCAGACCCCGGTTTAAGGCAGCGCAATTATACCCTACACTGTGGTCTAACGCATGGCAATTGATCTGCTGTATCGCCACTTCTTGGTTAATATTGACTGATTTATTTATGGAGTCGTGATGTGAACCAAAGGTGATCTTCTATCATTGGGTCGGTGATCTTACAACCGCAGTTGTAGAAGTGTTCAAATAGGCCTGTTTAGGGCGTGTTCGTGCATACTGAGTTTCTCTGGATGGAGAGTGGGGAGCGACTATAAAGAGCTACCTATTTATTTTCAAAACCATGACTTTTGCGGATTTTATATTTACAATTACATTGACCCTATCGAAAGTGTCATTATGTGTCATAATTGTGTAGATGATATTTCCTTATGTTGTTCTTTCATTAAAAACAATGAGTCACAGCTCAGGTGCCGGACTCGTTCACGGTCGTCCACAAAGACCCATCTTAGCTTTCTTCATAACTTCTACAAATTTTCAAATCCATCTGAGTTCTTCTTTTCCAATTTTAAATGCTAAGTAATATATTAGTCAACCATTCTGAATTATGATGAACACTGCAGGCTATTGATGCAAATTCTAGACACAATTAAGATTCGTCGTACCCAGTTGTCCAACATGCACTGTACACATCATGGCGATAACACATCAGTGTACACCATGGCGACTATCACTGTTAACACTACTGCAGCGTGCATAGCAGTAGCGTGCACACCATGGCGACTATCACTGTTAACACCACTGCAGCGTACATAGTAGTAGTAGTAGCGTGCACACCATTGAAGCGTGTGTTCGCTGTCTCCGTGGGGGTCCCTTTGGTTATTACCGTCGTGCATACCACAGTTTGTTGATGTTATGTGACTCCTCTCCGGAACCTTGGACTGGTAATTCAAGGGCAGTGATTGGACAAGAAAAGGTGCCATCTGCGATGAATAAATGCGTGATCTTGATGCGTGTTTGGATCATTTCGTGTTCTACTCAAGATATCTCCTCATTTTATCTGCCTTCATCAGAGGGTCGAAGCATGATGGGAACTGTACCAATCATCACAAATTCTAATGCAACTTAAGGCATCGGTTTCTGTCGCTCTATGTTAGTGCTCGACGCAGTGGCACTAGCAGTCTTCCCTGGACTTCAATCCTAACGTATAAGTATTAGATCCCTTGTATTCAAGAAGAAAGAACGTCTTTCTCTATCCACGTCATCCCGTGGCAAGATGTCCGAGCCTCCAACGTGACAGTAGCTCTCTTTCTTCTATAGTAATAGCAAAGTTATAAAGCGAGTAGCATATTTGATTGTTTCTCCCCACCAGGAAGAGCCGGAGTTTCTGGAGGAGGAGCTGGAGCTCGGAGACCCCGTTCGTGCCCGCGCCGGAGACCTGCAAGGCGAGGACCTCCTCACAGCGCGCTACAGCCTCTCCCAGCAAGCGGGTCAGCCTCGCCCGTGTGCTGTGTTGCCACGATACTTTACCCAGACACTTCATCTAACTGGGTCTGATTTTCAGAAGCTGAAATTGAATGAAGTGACTGCGATGAGTGTCTAGGTACAGGATTCGTCCAACACTGCTTGTGTGTTACTTGCATTTGACCTTAGGTAGTTAATCGTGGCACCGTGGCATACCACTTTATGATGATTGCTGCGATGATTTGATTTGTAGAATGTCCCTCTGGATAAAATTAGTACTCAGATTCAACAGTTTTCTGAGATTGACCAATTTTAAGAAGGTTTTGCCTCGAGGGCGTGATAGGAGTAAATTTAAGTGAAATCAACATGACTGTGACACTATAGGTGCGTTCGAGATGCAACATCTTTTCAGTTCGCTGCAGCTTATATACCACCACGGGCAGCTGGTGCAGGCGCGTTAATTTTTACGGTACTTAGTTTCCTAAGCAATTCTTCACCCTAGCAGCTGATAATCTAGGCGCTGCGACATCTCATCAAATCCACTCATAAAGTGATGCATCGTCCCCATGTCCTTCTTTCATTCCTCCCTCCTGTGTTGAGGATGAAGAAGGATGTTACTACAACAAAATCGTTTCACCATTAGAGTAAATCATATTTCTCTTAGCCTACCCTAAAATGGCACACTTTTATTTTGCTTTGGACTGCGTTCCTGCATTCAAAACCCTTGATTCCGAGTAAGTTTTATTAATTACCGGAAAATTTTCAGTGGAATAATTTCAGCAGGTTGTGTTCATGTAGCAGCACACACAATAAGAGAAATAAAGGCATATTGGTTGAATTCTACGTCATAAACGTAGACGAGTGCCATGCAGTGCTAACAAAGTGCGGTGAAGTAATTGACGTAGATCCAATTAGTGTACATCACGATGAATAAAGAATTTCGCTACATTATTACACATTGCCCTGATCAAACCACAACATCCCGCTACTAGAGCAGATTTTTGTCATGTTTCGTGATATACACTCATCTGGTACACTCATCTGAAACACTCGTCAGATACACTCATCTGAAATACTCGTCAGATACACTCATCTGAAACACTCGTCAGATACACTCATCTGAAACACTCGTCAGGTACACTCATCTGAAACACTCGTCAGATACACTCATCTAAAACACTCGTCAGATACACTCATCTGAAACACTTGTCACATACACTCATCAGAAACACTCGTCAGATACACTCATATAAGACCCTCGTCAGATACACTCATCTGACACCCAACGCCTCATGGGGTTGACTTGTCGAGTGCAGGCTCTCCAAGATCTTTTTTGAACACTGATCTGTCTTTGCAGACGACTACGGCGACATGGAGCCGTCCGGGACAAGGTGAGTGAGCGGGGTAATGGGACAAGGTGAGTGAGCGGGGTACCGAGACAAGGAAGGTGCTAGGACAACATGAATGAGCCGGGTGTTGGGTCAAGAAGAGTAACCAGGGTGCTGGGATAAGGTGAGTGAGCGGGGTATTGGAACAAAGGGAGTGTGCTGGTTACTAAGACAATGAGAGTGCTGGGACAAGGTGAATGAGCTGGGACAAGGTAAGTGAATAGGGTGCTGGGACAAGATGAGTGAGTGTGGTGCGGGAACAAGGTAAGTGAGCTGGCTGCTGGGACAAGATGAGTGAGGGGATGCTGGGAAAAGGAGAGTGAGCGGAGTGATGGGACAAGGTAAGTAAGTGGGGTTATTGTGGCAGCTAACCTCTTTTTGTCGCACGAAGCTTTGAACGGATGATGTATTACGTTTATTTGCATTTTTTCTATTTATATTCCCTGCATTGCATTTTAATATTTAATTATCTGCTTAGCGTTCATGATTTCACTGTGTAACATCTCTCTCTTTCTCTCTCTCTGTTGTTGCAGCCTGTGATTTGTCATTTGCAGACTATTGTATTGTGAGTCACAGATCCATCATATCTGTTACATATAATCACCCATCAATGGTAATTGCACCACGACTTCTTTGAACTGTTGTGCTGGCTGCTTTGGTGTTGGTGGGGAGTGCCAGTGTACTTTGTTTTGTGGGGTACTAGAAACTGGGGCGGAGCTTAGTCTTGTCGGGAGAGGCTCATTAACCGGTTTGCCCTAAAAATGGGACTAGACTTGCACAGTAAACGGTGAGTTGTGAGTGAAGGTTACTCGGGTTGTTATAGCACTGCCCTGGGAACAGTAGTTCTGAAGCTGGATTCATCTGAGGGAATGGGTTCGTTAGCATACAGATTTGCTGTGGGAGATGACGGCTTGATCTCCCACTGCTTTCTGGTCGGGGCTGATTTTATGTCTATTAATCAACTGATGCTGAACACCTGCTCTGTGTTGAGTTACCAGGTCCATGTGAATGTACCTTAGCTTGCGGATGGTGTTCTGCTACAAGCATACAGCATACCAGTGTTCGAAGTGGGGCTCTGGAGAGGCTGACTGCTGTTTCTGTCTTGTGTGAAGGGCTTCTGTTTGCTAGATGACGATGACTTTGTACACCTTCAGAGCGTGTGTTCGGTATTGCAGGGGGTTAAGCAGCATGTTTCTGAACGAGTAATGGAAGAATGGCCGTACAACCTACAGAAGTTCTGGTTCAGAGGCGGGATCGGTCAGTTATGGATGACATGCTCATGCATAGGCAGGGTGACTGCGATTTCCGGTGGCTTCCTTCCAAGTTCTAGTAGGTGCCCTACTGTGAATCAACGAGAATTATGGACACATGGGCAGGCGGAAGCTGATTCCGATGGACAAGAAGCTTTTGTGACATCCGGAGATTTTGCGAGTTGCCCAAATATCTGCGTTGCATATGGCAGGTGCCATTTCTTTGAGGTGTCTGAGCAAAGGGTAGTGACACATTTCCTGCTGATATCAACCTCTGCACCTTTCAGCTGGTAGCAGTTGACCTGTTAAACCTATCTCAGGTTCAAGATTTGTGGGTTGCCTAATGCAAGCAACCCACTGAAATAACCAAGGTTCTTCATTCCAATGTTTTTTTATGCCTGAATAAAATGCAGGATCAGAGATACTTTCAGACAATGTGCTAGAGTTTCCGCTATCAGTCTTTACCGGCAGCCTTGATGAGATGGGCATTACGCCCTTGTCCACGACTCCAAATAAGCCATCCAGTAATGGTGCGTTGGGCGAGTGAATAGGACCATTCATGAGATAATCCGAAGTATCACGGACGTAGGTTGAAACTGAGTAAGTCGATGGGCAAGGCTCTGATCGTTTGGAACAGTACCTTGTACAGGGGCTCTCAATATCACCGTCGGAGTTTTTCTTGACGGGGCTCATATAGTCCAAAATTAGCCGGTGGTTATTGGAGGGATCAGCAGTGTCACCCGAAGATTGTGCCCTGTTCGGGTGGCCAGTTGGGGCTGAAGAAGGCAGCTCTGCAAGGCAGAACTGTGGTAAACAAGATCAGCAATCGCTATGTAGACCCGCTGGGCGTTGTCACTGTGAATAGGATGGTGACTTACGTGCTGAGATCTGACATATGATAGCTTAATAAGTCGAACCATTCCTAATTGGTACCGTGGGTTTGCCCTCGATCCTATTTGCGTATCCACTCTAACTCTAAGTGTAGTGGACTGGTGGGGTAGGTTTTTATGACCCATGTATAACGATAATGGAGTGTCCCTTTATTATGTATTTGCCTAGAAACTCTTGGGGATCATTTTTCCAGTAGCTGTCAAAGGGGAGAGAGAATATCGACATTCTTAAGCCGTTGAATACGTCGACCTGGTAGGGAGGTATGTTTTGTCATGGCCCCTCTTTTATCGCAGGAAGTTTTCTCGGCTCAAATATTACATTTATTTGCATTTTTTATAATTTATATTCCTTCAATTGCCTTTTGCGATTAGGTTATCCCATGGAATTCATTATTTTACTATGCAACATCTCTCTTCAGTTGCAGCTTGTGCTTTCTTTCGTGAGCCACAAATCCATCTCACTTGTAACCCGTAATCGACCATCATTGGTAGTTGTTGTGAATTTTTGCCTGCAGCATGAGGTGAGAAAAAATGATGTTATATTGCTCATTTTTGGTGTACTTTGGTTGCTCATTTTTTCTCATCCTTATGACATATGGACTATTTATTATACGGTGTGTCATTCGCTATCAATGCTTCCTACACCACGACTTCTTTAACGTCTCGTGCTGGCTGTTTTGGTGTTAGCTTTAGAGAGCCTTGACTGTGAGCCAGACTTCGGGTCACTGGTTATAGCAAGTTCGATCTTGCAAGATAGGGAGTGCTATTGCCCTTTATTTCATTTATCGCCTTACTCAACTCAGCCCCTCAAATCTTATCCTTATTGTTCCCTGTATGCAATTGAAGCCTGCGGGCAGGAAGGCTTACTGACTTCTACATAGTTGCTACTTGAAGCCTGCGGGCAGAAAGGCTCACTGACTTCTACATAGTTGCTACTTGAAGCCTGCGGGCAAGAAAGCTTACTGACTTCTACATAGTTGCTACTTGAAGCCTGCGGGCAGGAAGGCTTACTGACTTCTACATAGTTGCCACCTGAAGCCTGCGGGCAGGAAGGCTTACTGACTTCTACATAGTTGCTACTTGAAGCCTGCGGGCAGGAAGGCTTACTGACTTCTGCATAGCTGCTACTTGAAGCCTGCGGGCAGGAAGGCTTACTGACTTCTACATAGTTGCCACCTGAAGCCTGCGGGCAGGAAGGCTTACTAACTTCTACATGGTTGCTACTTGAAGCCTGTGGGCAGGAAGGCTTACTGACTTCTTCATAGTTGCTACTTGAAGCCTGCGGGCAGGAAGGCTTACTGACTTCTGCATAGCTGCTACTTGAAGCCTGCGGGCAGGAAGGCATACTGACTTCTGCATAGCTGCTACTTGAAGCCTGCGGGCAGGAAGGCTTACTGACTTCTACATAGTTGCCACTTGTAGTGAATATTCGAGTTCAATATTTTTCCTTGTCTTGATTAATCATTGCCTATTTGTTCTGTGTTTCCAACACATTTACGCCGTTACCACTTCATTCGGTTCCATTCACTTTCGGTTCAGTTAGCATGATAATTATTTCTGCAGGTTTTGGTTGTTTCAGAAATCCTGTGCCTCTTACCTTCCAACTTACATTGTACTCACCCCCATTATCGCCCATTCATTAAACTTTTTTGCTTGGCATCCCCCAGCTGTACTAAGCTGATACTGTCAGTGTTTAATCTGTAATAGAACGAACTGGTGTTCCATGCTCAGTTAGGCCGTGGTCACTTTATGATTTTACCAGTGTGTTGCTCTCTGATCAAAGAATGAAAACAATCACCAGTGTGTTGCTCTCTGAACAAAGAATGAAAACAAACACCAGTGTGTTGCTCTCTGAACAAAGAATGAAAACAAACACCAGTGTGTTGCTCTCTGCTGAACAAAGAATGAAAAAAAAACAGTGTCTTGCTCTCTGAACAAAGAATGAAAACCAACACCAGTGTGTTGCTCTCTGAACAAAGAATGAAAACAAACACCAGTGTGTTGCTCTCTGAACAAAGAATGAAAAACAAACACCAGAGTGTTGCTCTCTGAACAAAAAATGAAAACAAACACCAGTGCGTTGCTCTCTGAACAAAGAATGAAAACAAACACCAGTGCGTTGCTCTTTGAATAAAGAATAAAAACAAACACCAGTGTGTTGCTCTCTGAACAAAGAATGAAAACAAACACCAGTGCGTTGCTCTCTGAACAAAGAATGAAAACAAACACCAGTGTGTTGCTCTCTGAACAAAGAATGAAAACAAACACCAGTGTGTTGCTCTCTGAACAAAGAATGAAAACAAACACCAGTGTGTTGCTCTCTGAACAAAGAATGAAAACAAACACCAGTGTGTTGCTCTCTGAACAAAGAATGAAAACAAACACCAGTGTGTTGCTCTCTGAACAAAGAATGAAAACAAACACCAGTGCGTTGCTCTCTGAACAAAGAATGAAAACAAACACCAGTGTGTTGCTCTCTGAACAAAGAATGAAAACAAACACCAGTGTGCTGCTCTCTGGACAAAGAATGTAAACAAACTGTTATCATCTGTTCCCTCATTACACAAGCCTCTCAATCAGCACCGCTCCTGACAGAATCCTCCCCAGTAATTGATCGAAAAACAGCTCTGCAGTTCCCCAATAGAGAGTATCAAGTGGAGACAAGGGCAGTTGGAGCAATAGAGTGGGCAAGTTGGCCAGCATCAGAGGTGGCTGGGTGACCACGAGAACAACTCAATCCTCTAACAGGGCGCCGGGACAAGATGAGCTGCTGGCGGGATAATGAGAATGATCAGGGTGCTATGACAAGGTGAGTGATTGGGGGGATGGTAAAAGATGAGTGACCGCAGTTGCTGTGACAAGGGGAGTGATATGAGTGCTGGTACAAGTAAGTGATCGCGGTGGCTGGTCCAAGTAAGTGATTGCGGTGGCTGGTAGAAGTAAGTGTTCGCGGTGGCTGGTCCAAGTAAGTGATTGCGGTGGCTGGTAGAAGTAAGTGTTCGCGGTGGCTGGTCCAAGTAAGTGATTGCGGTGGCTGGTAGAAGTAAGTGTTCGCGGTGGCTGGTCCAAGTAAGTGATTGCGGTGGCTGGTAGAAGTAAGTGTTCGCGGTGGCTGGTCCAAGTAAGTGATTGCGGTGGCTGGTAGAAGTAAGTGTTCGCGGTGGCTGGTCCAAGTAAGTGATTGCGGTGGCTGGTACAAGTAAGTGTTCGCGGTGGCTGGTCCAAGTAAGTGATTGCGGTGGCTGGTACAAGTAAGTGATCGCGGTGGCTGGTCCAAGTAAGTGATTGTGGTGGCTGGTAGAAGTAAGTGTTCGCGGTGGCTGGTCCAAGAAAGTGATTGCGGTGGCTGGGACAAGGGGAGTGATCGCGGTTGCTTTTGCGGGGACAAACAATTTACACATTTATTGATTGGTTTTCCTGTAAGCCTTTCAATGCGTTCTAGCGCATGATTTGACTTGATGCTAAACATGTTTTACATTTGTCCTAAGCGAATGACTTTGATAGATTTTCTTGCAGGATTTGCTCCCTCGATCCCAGCACATGTATTACCTAGCTGTTTTATCCAACTAACTATGATACCTCTATACCCATGAGCTCCTATTATCTTGACAATGATTCTTAAATTTTCTTTATATTAAATGTCCTCTACAATCAATGCCAATTATAATCAAATTGTAACTTATTTTAGAAGATTTATTGCATTGTAAAATATTCAGCATGAGCATTCAATGTCAATGAATTGAGATGGAAAATTATTTCTCTCTCTTTCCCTAAACATCGTGTTTGGTTTAAACATGCACACAAAGTACTTGACTGTGCAGCCTCGACGTAATTTGTGGTCCACATACGTATTTTGATTTATTGTATATATTGATGTACACATTATTTATGCATACAAATAGTACTCTTTCGTTTGTGTTTGAATATTTATTTTGTGTGTGTCTCATCGACCCCTCCTCTCATCTTCAGATCAGCTCCCGCAATGTACCGGAGGGAGGTGGTGACCCCCTCCCTCTCCTGGCGCCTGCCTTACCACCCCCACTCAGATGCCTTTCTCTCCCGCCACCCCCACAGTGCCGCCCTCCCCGGCCGCTACTCCGTGAGTCACGGAACAGCTGACAGATGCTAGACAAAACTATGCTGCCCGAGAGTTATAATATCACGCTACATGCATTGTAAGGTATAGAAGATATGTAACCGGACAAAATATAAAATGTGATTAGCTGAGATTAAGGCGATGCAATGCAGGATCAACCGTCACGATTTCTCCACCTAAACCGTAACTCGTCACGTATTTAATTGTTGCTTTATTCCAAGTGCAACAGCATGCCTCGCATATCTCCATTTAGATAGAAAAAAGGTGTATGAAATAATAGCGGGATTGTGACCCATTAACTTATGTTCAGGTTATTCACAAACGCTGCAGCGTGCAGAGTTAAATGTTTTAACCACTGACAGCCATGTAGCAGGAATGGTCGTCAGAGCCCTTCCTCGGCTAGACTGATGCATTGAGTGCAGGACTTATGACCACTGACAGCCATGCAGCAGGAATGGTCCTCAGAGCCCTTCCTCGGCTAGACTGATGCATTGAGTGCAGGACTTATGACCACTGACAGCCATGCAGCAGGAATGGTCGTC
>SDVV010046090.1:0-10006 GCA_016164225.1 Gammarus roeselii
CCACCAACAGTAAATATGCACACCCGTGCGTAATGGGAAAAACACAAACACGATGAAGGAACATTGGAAAACTAGGTTAAATACATATCGTTTAAAACTTCACACTGTCACCTGAAAACAGTCCATTCATAACAAGGCTCATTTAAAGTATATATCTATCGCTTTCTGAATTACAACTGGCGTTAATTCTCTGAACCACTAAAATATATATCGCTCTCTGAATTACAACTGGCGTTAATTCTCTGAACCACTGAAATATATATCACTCTCTGAATTATAACTGGCGTTAATTCTCTGAACCACTGACAGGGTATAGTAACGAGTTATCCCGCGTAGATGATGAATTGTGACCCAGTAGCGCTCACCCGGGTCAGTGACCTGTTTCTAGGTCCTTGTAGATGATGATGAAGGAGCTTCTCTGCGTCCGGCACGGCACGTCCAGCTTATGCTGGACTTTGTCGTCGTCCGACTGGCAACTCTGGCGTTGAACTCGGGGGTCTATATTAACTGCTAACTGAAGACTATGACACCGCAACCAATTGAAAATCGTCTCTGAAACTTGTGGGTCTATAGTAACTACTCATGGACGGTGACACCTGGGAGCACTGGATAATTGTTCGTAGAACTTGGGGGTCTATAGTAAAATAACTAGTACGGTGACACTTGGAGGCACTGGAGAAAATCTCGGCAATGGAGGGCTCTAAGCAACGATCTCGGCCGCAGGACGTGGGCTATAGACGTGTCTCTCACATATATGTATGAGATGTAACCTCGGGCTACTTGTTCACCCTGCCTTATATAGTCCAAAACGTGACGTCATCGCCCGCCACTCGCTTGGGAACAGCTCGGCGGCCAACTACTTTAACCAAAGTCGAAGTTGCACCAGTCTAGTAACACATATAAGTAACAAATAGGCTTAGTGCCAACATCCTACCGTTTACACGGCGAACCGCTGTAACCCCTCTTAAATTAATACCTTAATCATCCCGCAGCTCACACTTGAAGACCAGTTGCTAAGGGATCGCTTGCCTATCCGTACGGAACAAAACAGCCAATTGCCAGCCTCTCGACCGTGCCTGCAATGTTCTCCAGACTCGTAGCGACGTCCTCGCCTTATTTACTGCTGCCTGAGCGCTGACCCCTGCAGTTTCCAGTTCAAGGTGGCAGTCGTCTGACACAACGGGTCGCTGTTTATCCAAACAATGGCTACTGCCTCAGCGGTTTTTCAGAGCGGACGGCGGCTTGCTGGTTACCCCGTATCTGTATCTTTCAAGGTATCCAGCATGCAAGGTATCCGTATCTTGTAATCTGTATCCTTCACGCACGGTCCCGCTACACCTCCCCCTCGGACCTGGACTCGGGATGGTTTGTCGTGGCAAGGCTGAAGCAAGCGGGTACTGGAGACAGATCAGATGGTGTGAATTTTTGCCACCAATGCCTCCCCAGGCTGGGTGTGGCCGTTCGTGACGGAGCGGATGCTGTCAAATTCGATCTCGTGGTCGCTGCGCACATGTGCGCGGTTGGAAGTTCGAGGTGTCCCGGCGGGGTCATCCCGTCCGGGCGCCTCACCAGTCTCCGGAGCAACTCGTCCTACCACGCCCACATTGGCCCGACACTCATCTGTGGACAGAAGTTCCATCGGGATCAGAGTGGACATGGGAGGCTTGTAAGGCACAAAATTATTTAATGGGTACAAAAAAGGTCGGACAGGCGGAGGGGAGGGGGCAGGGAACAATCTAGGTGTCCTGTGAGAAGAATTATAATTTGGTGAAAAACTCGTGTCAGGCCGCCTGCACTCAGCTGTATTGTGGGTGAACATACATACTTGTCCTTCCTCACCGCACCCCTCCCCAGATCAAGGTCCTCTACAAACGTCTGCCACGTTTTTGGCTAAGTTGCTAATCAAGTAAGTTTGCTTTGTGTCTGAGTGTTCCACTGGAAACGTTTCCAGCGTGAAGACGGACATCGCTTGTTTCGAAACAAAGGGTAGGAGTAGAGCATAAGTCTCGTCCACCATCATCGGTTTAACTCAAGCATCGACAGCACGTTTGTAAAGTTCCGCTCGGAAAAAGCGTACGGGAACGAGTAGGCGTCCCTGAATAAGGTTACACCTTCATCTGCAAGTGCTCTTAGTTGATCGTATCCAAAAATTTCTGGCACTGCTCCCAACCTCATAAGGGCAGCCTTATTATCGGCGTCCATGGACACTAGGAGAAGGTACTGAATCCCCTCCCGAAGATTCATGACGCCGTTTGTGACGGTTACATACAGGTCCAACTCACTGGATTGTTGGTGGAACCTCTCGAGTACGGTCTGAGCCGCCGTGGCCTGATCAACCAGTGTGGTAAGAGTGGCATGGACATGATGAAAGTTTACGTTAATCTTTTGGATAGAAGTTATCACACCCTGGTTCACATCTGCGAATTTATCCTTCAAATCTTCAATGTCCTTCTCCGTTGCCACTCCCAGCACAGATTTTAACAGGTCACCGCCAATATTCAGTAACCCTCTCCTCTCCCTAATAACACTTCTAGTCTCTTCCCTCTCTGTGGTTACACTACTTGACATAGACGTCGGCCTTATTTCTCCTTTTGTTGCATTTGCCATCCTCGCCTCAGCGCGACCCAACTTTCTCCTCCATTCTCGGTCCAAAGCACGTAGCAAAAGAGTGTTGAGGAGATACAATACCTCTTGGCCCGCGCGTGTTAGCAGCACCCGAAATGGTATAACATTGCCTGGATTGCATCAAGAACCGCCGCCTGATGGGCCTGGGTCTTCGACAACAATCCCAACGCGTCGACCAATCGTACGGCCCTCTCGAACAGCTCAGCTGCTGACCACCGTGCGACGAAGGACTTCGTGTGATACTCCAGTCGCACGACCAGCTGCCCTTGCACGAAGGTCACCGTACCGCCGCCCGAGGCGATCACTCCATTTCCCGGCACATGCACCCCATCTATAGCCCCCTCCGTACTTCCCCGGCTTGGAGCGTCGGGCGCCCCAAAAGGAAGCAGCAGAAGCAGCAGAGGCATGAGTTGTGGGACCAACCTTTCGCCTACAACACAATTTTTTTTGTCCTAATGCTAACTTATTCACTAGAAACAATGATATGGGAAATAAGAATATTATTCTTACAGATGCTGGTTATACTAATTGCAAGACGGCCGTACAGGTTTCTTCAACGGAGAGAAACGTGTTCGTCGTCTGGAATTCGCCGTGAACGAGTAATAATTTGTTCACGTGCGAATGGAGGCCTATCCATGGCTTCCACTACTGGCACATCTACCCTTACAGGGGTGTTCTGAGCTGCAAGAGATTTGGGAACAGGTGTTCCCTCCTCCCCGCTGTCAACTCCCTCGGTTGGCTCGTCCAAACCCCTCACATGCGTCCTCCCAGTAACAAAGGCGAGGGCGCCGCACGCGAGGTAGGCCACAAAGCAAAATGTTGTCTTGATGGACTTTGCGCTCCTAACATAAATGACATGTTGTAGAGTGAAATTGTAAGGTGAATGTATTTTGTTAACCACAAATGGTCCTTCCCATCTGGGTGACTGTTTGGGGTATTCAGTTAGTATCAGATGATATTTGGCGTAGACTCTTTGGTTCAAAACTAGTTTTTCGCGAATATATTTAGTTGATTGGTATCTATTTTATGTATAACTTTTTTTTATTCACCCCCTTTATTATTATTATAATGGTTTAAACCCATCTTTACAATATGTCCGTGCTATCCAATTTCCCAAACCTACATTGTATTCATATCTTATGTATATGCACAAATGATACTATTGTAAATAATATTCGCTCCTTATAATCCGAACCGGCCCCTAGAGATGAGCTACGATGAATTAATTCTGGATTCAATAATCCCACGCCCATGAGGTTTTATACGATTTTGATAACATATATTGTGAGTCATATTTCGCAACATGAAATAGCTACAAACCGGCCGCCGATAAGAGATGTGCTGTCACAAATTTATTTTATCTCTAGTTTCGCTAATTTAAATAACACGCATTTGAAAACTGAGTTTGATATACTATAGCTAACTATGTATTGAAATCCCATTGCTAGACGATAAAAATGAATTTATTTATTAAAAATAATAATAACACCTGCGCCATCGAACTTTTACAGAGGCTCAAACGGTTCGGGACCGTCCCATAGGCTATGTGTTTCCGGTCGTAACCAAACAGAACATAATGAGGATTATCGTCAATGATGTTATTAATCACTGTATTGATTACGATCATGACTTCGGGAAGAAACAAGTCCCATTCCGGCGAGAACTCTCCGCAATAAATACGCAACAATTTTGCAATTGAAAATTTCGATTTTCCACGGTCCCGTTTGCAGCCGCTCGATACGGGGTAATGCTCACCATTTTGACGTGGAAATGTTCGCACAGGTGCCTCATCATCACCTCACTCACGAACTCCAATGCATTATCGGATATAAGTCAGGACGGGCCCGCCGTAGTGCGCAAACAACTGTTCTCTGAGGGCACGCGCAAGGGTCTCAGATGACCGGTCAGGGATCGGCACTGTCACTAAGTATTGTGTGAGAAAATCAACAAATGTAAGAATGTACATATTACCAGAACTAGTGATTGGGAGTGGTCCCATGATGTCCATTCCGACCTCTGCCCACTGTTTCTGTGGCAATGGGTAAGTTCGGAAGTGGGTGCGCTGAGCAGGCAAGGATTGTACCTCTGACACTCCGCGCAACACTTAATCATTTCAGTGGCCAAAGTGACCATGTTTGAAATTAGAAATGAGTCCGAAGTTGATTAGGATTCTGTTCACCCCGAGATGTCCGAATTCAAACGAATCGAGGTATAACAGTACGGCTCTTTGGATTAATGTTTGTGGTACGACCACTGTCCAGTATGTGGCCTCTTCGCCGCACCTTTGCCCAGTGACACGTCGGTGCAGAATATTGCTACTCAGCATGTAGTTCTCCAAATCCTTAGGAGAGCCTGTTTGAGTTGTGATGGGTGTTTCCGTAGTTAAGTGTGTAATGTATGTGGCTAAATGTGGGTCCTTTCTCTGTTCTTTAATCAGTTCTTATACCGTCCAGGCCAGTGCAAGGACACGTTCCTTCAGAGTCTTTGGAAGAGTTTTGCCTTCCTGCACACTCGCAATGTGCGACGGCATTTCGTAGTAATCTTCGTTCTTGGCTATCTCTTTCAGATCCTCGCCATTCTCCTCCAATGCGGGAAGACTGTAAGGGGTACGAGACAATGCATCGGCTAGGTTATTCAACTTGCCTTTCACATACACCACCTTTGAACTGTACTCTTGTGTCAATACCGCCCACCTGCCCAGAGCATCTTGTGCGAACATTTCCTGAATAGAAACGACAGTGGACGATGATCAGTGTAGATAGTAATTTCGTAGCCGTATACCAGGTAACGAAATGTCTTGAGGGCCCGTAGAACTGCCAGGGCTTCTCTCTTGGTAGTGGAATAACGACGTTCTGTCTCTGACGGAGATCTTGAAGCGTACGAGATCGGGTGTAAATAATTTCTGGGAGATACAAGTCCCATCCCGGGATGTCCGAATTCGAATGAAACATGGCCCAACAACACTGCTCTGCGGACTAGCGTTTGTAATACGATCATGGTCCAGTACATAAAAGAAATCTTTGGTAGTAAATACATCTATATCGTAAACTCAACATGACGTGGCTATTGCATTTTTCCCGATAAAATTTTCCCTTTGAATTTACACTCTTCGTACTGTTGAATTTAAATGATTTTGTCTGGCAACTATTACATGAATGTTCTAGACAACAATTAGCCTTTCTTTCTAAAATTGTACATAATCTATACATTTTAATATACGATGATCGCTTATTATTCATTCAAGGTCGAAAACGATACGCAAGCTCGAGTTTGTATTGATATCGAAACGGTAAAAAGTTCCATGACGAGCGGGTTCGAACCCGAGACCTCGATCTTATGAGTCTGAGACTGATACAACTAGCCATAAGATAATAAGAATTGTTTACAGAGTGACGAAATATATAGTGTTCTATTCAAGAAAACAGCGTATTTTTTCCTTATGATTGGAAATTATGAAGACTTGATGCCACGCGAATTTATTTAAATTGACGGGCCATAAAATAATATAAAATAGTAACCAATTCAACTAGTGTCAACATGAGATCCGGGAACCTGACCAAAAAAAAACATTAAAACCGGCTAAATTAATCAGATATATGTAAAATAAACAAGGTGTAAAAATCAATATGAAAATACTTTCGACAAGGTCTAAAATCAATATGAAATATACTTTCGACAAGGTCTAAAATCAATATGAAAATACTTTCGACAAACCTTTGAAGAAATCATGCTACATTTATATGTAAATGGCTATGCACAGACACAACGTGACAAATATTGTACATTTTACAGGACATTTTCTTTCTGTGTAAGTTTTGATGGATGTACTGGTGGTTAAATGTGTAATGTATGTGGCTAACTGTGAGTCAGTCAATTTAATCGTGTTGTAGTAGTATTGACATGGGTAGCGGAATGAAAAGAAAATGGTGATTGTTCGGTCATGTTGTTTGTATCGTGTGCTGATTGTTTTTGGTTTTTAAGTTGCTAATGGGATGTTATATGTTTGCGAATAATTTCTAATGACAAAATGAAATCTATCATCGCGCGGTGTTTTCTAATAAGTCCGTGCCAATCAGTAGCTTATAAGGAGTTGGATGACATTTGTCAATCACGACCATCTGATCGGTGAACGTAATTGGGATTGACCTTTTCGTTTGAAGTTTTGGATTTGACGAACCTTCCGCCTCCGAGTTGGATGAGTTTGGATTCACTGTAATTGGAATGTTTCGCATACACAACACAGTATGGCTTGTCCGTTAAAGTCAGTCAGACGGGCACCCCTAGGGGTCAAAAACCTAGACACATCCTCAAGCACTCCAGCTTTAATTATTGTCGTTCCGGTTCCCGTATCTAACTACCCACGCACACGTCGATCATTCACCACATGTCGACCATCGGAATCCGAATTCCTTTTTCCGAATTTGATAAGCTATCCACAGCTCGTTTATTTGTCACTAACAAACGGTGACTTTTCACTCTCACTCTTCTCACCGTCACCACCATATATGCACAGCTAGTTTATTTACCACCAAGAAACGGTGACTTTTACTCTCCACACCGTCACCACCTTTCTGTTGTAACCCACCACACTGAAAACCACCACGCACCAGTCACAGTCTCACTCTCATCCCTGGGGCTGTCGAGCCCTGCTACTGACAAAGGGTTCTCAGGATGATTTAGCGGCTTAAACGTTGACGTACCAAGTAACGAGGTGATCAGTCCCGCTACAGTATTCTTGGAAGCATACGCTGAATGTTGCTCTCCCATTTTGGAGATGCAATTAGAGTCCATCGAACTAACAGAGACATCAGGGAGACAGGAGGCTAGCTAGGCCTTCCTTGTGCCGAGCCTCCTTGACACGGAGTCTGCTTCGGACATGATAAAAAAATATCCCTCTCATTTTGGTTTTGTCGGGACATCTTGTTGCAAAATGCCCCGACCTGCCGCAGTTGAAAAATTTCCACATACTAATTTGGAGCATTTCGGCTGTGGTCCAGAGGATGTCCCTGTGCCTTTGCACTTACATCTCTTTTCCGAATATCCCACCTGATTTCGCTTCATAGCCTTTTCTGGCTCCACACACGGGTTCTCCGTGTCTTGACTAATTTTATCTCCACCACCAACCATAATTAATAGGAGGGCCTCACGCCCAAACCTCTTAGAGTATATCCATTATCAATACCACATTAATTAATTTAGGAGGGCCTCACACCCACCTTTCCGAGTATATCCTCTATACGAGTCATACCTCAAACACGAGTCACGCCACTACCACGAGACATAACTCTTGCACGAGTCATAACACTATTACTTCGAGTCCGTGAGGGAACACCACGGCAGCCAGGGTTATAGACTATTCTATCTGATTCCTGTCTCATCTCCCTGTAACTATTTGGACCCTGGAGGATCGCATTGATCTCCATGACCCCATTCTGACTCTCAGTCATTTAATCATTAGAGTCATTCACTGCTTGTCCCAACACGTAATTCTCTCTGAATGAGCAAACGGACACCTGTCTCGTGTCAAGTGCATTCGTCCTTCCTGTCATTCCACCACCCACTTTGTCCGTCAAGGTCATGCGTCTAGTAGCCTCAGTGGCGCCAAGTCTGTTCTCGCTGTGTGATTAATCAATCAAACAAGACGTCATAAAGAGTACGTACCAAGCACCAACAAGAACTGCCTTTCTGGGCCGCTGACATACTGCCACCTCACAGTCTGGACGTATAGAATATAATGTACCACAAAATTTAATAGCCTCTAACAAACTGGTATGATTTCGCGCGGTGACGTCATTCACCGGAATAATAAAGTACCTTGCGTACGATGCTATGTGGTCACTCTCTAATGTATCCTGTGAACTGGGGTGTCTTATCGCCTTGAATTAGGTTAATCTGAGGTGTAGAAACAGGAGGGTTCGCCATCGCGTCCACCACGTCTCAAATCGAACCACCATCACTCCACCACGTCGGCTATCTCTAAGCCTACTCGATACTCGAGTGTTTCTTGCACTCTTCCAGGCTAGTACGTACCAACTGATGCCTATTTAATTGAGACTCATACGATTTACTCAAAAACGTCGAGAATTTTCCATAGACTACCAGTCAAAAAATGTTTGCCACATATTGAATTATTTTAAATGACACCACTCTCCACTTAACTATCTATAAATTATTATCTAATGATTATCCTATCGCAGATTTTAAAACTCAATAACTTCAATAATTCTACTCCAACTCCACTGATTTTACCACGGTTTTTAAATATTCCACTGACTATCAATGACTATCTCATTTTTTTCATTGAAACCACTGTAACCGAAGACGTGCTACACAGCAACCAATGCTCATGAACTGCAATAAAACACAGCGAAACTGTTGAGCCCTGCTGTGACGTTTGTTCCACTAAACTTTTTCACGTTAATACGTATCTACCGCCAGTGCAGCTCTAACTGGTTATAGTTTATTTGTTTTTATGACCGTGACCCACATCTCTCTCTCTCTCGTTAAAACAGATATACGATCTCATCTGAGTTTGATTGCTTGTTACAAAAAAAAATCACTCGTCCTGCAGCCTACTCGTTGCCAAGCCCTCCTTTTCAGCCAATCGACCTAAAATTCACCTCCACTTGCATGGAGCGAGAGAGAGAGAGTGTTCTGACCTTTGAGCTTGCACTGGTTTGCACCCATTGAAACTTAAACTCCACTTGTTACACAAACCCACACATAGACGCAGCGTTGTATGGAAAATAATGGAAACAGTGAAACAGAGAATCACACTCATTTACTTGTGACTTGTGAGGTATATCAATCCTCACGCATGGGGCACCAGTGTGTCGCCGCCATGTCATTTAACATAATATAAAGGCAATCAAATCATTTACCGATTAATATTTATTAATGACCGGCGGGCTTGTGAGTTTGCCCGACCTAGGAGAGGGTTTTGGGTGTTTGCCTCAAAATGACACTCCCCAGCTACTCAGTTGAGTGTGTCTGGGAGATGATATATTAACAACAAACTTCCATACAATTTTGCCTCTACGTGAAGGGAATTGAAACCACTAGAAAAACAACCAAATTGTCTATTTATTACAATCAAGGAGAATCCAGAGACTGGATGATTTCCCTTCCACCTGCACACAGATGACACAGCCTCTCTAGAATATGCCCCCCGGTGCACAATGGGTACCACCGCTGTAATATATATATATGCACCGAGATGGCGCAAGCAACGAAACCACCATCAACACATATGCATACTCGGAAAAATCACAAACACTAAAAAGGAACATTGGAAGACTAGGTTGAATACATATCGTTTGAAACTTCACACTGTAACATGACAACGGTCCATTCCTAACAAGGCTCATTTAAAGTATATATC
>SDVV010046091.1:0-10006 GCA_016164225.1 Gammarus roeselii
CCCACATCACAGTACTCTAGTTGGTATAACCACAGCGTAGCTCACATCACAGTACTCTAGTTGTTATAGCCACAGCGTAACCCACATTACAGTACTCTAGTTGGTATAGTCACTGCGTAACTTACATTACAGTACTCTAATTGTTATAGCAACAGCGTAACTCGCATCACAGTACTCAAGTTGGTATAGCCACAGCGTAACTCACATCACAGTACTCTAGTTGGTATAGTCACAGCGTAACTCAAATCACTGTAATCTAATTGGTATAGCCACAGCGTAACTTACATCACAGTACTCTAGTTGGTATAGTCAGAGCGTAACTCACATCACAGTAATCTAATTGGTATAGCCAGAGCGTAACTCACATCACAGTACTCTAGTTGGTATAGATACAGCGTAACTCACATCACAGTACTCTAGTTGGTATAGATACAGCGTAACTCACATCACAGTGCTCCAGTTGGTATAGCCACAGCGTAACTTACATCACAGTACTCTAGTGGGTATACTCACAGCGGAACTCCCATCACAGTACTCTAGTTGCAAACTGTGTATTTTTATTTCCTACAATTATGGTGTTAATTGGGTTTTGTTGTAAAGGATGCCATGCCTGCACTCTTCGGGGCAGATGCTCAAAAATTATAATTATAACGAAGACACGAACACGCTCGGGAAACAACATCTGGTGCCGTCTATCGCAAATGTCTAAATAAATGAGTTCGTGCATGAACGAACACTTTGTAAAGCGACACTGGCATATGTCAGATTCCAAGCTGCCCAGACCGCTTGCTCTACATAACTATGATACGGATCTCTGCTACGTATACTGTATAACCGCACTTCGCAGTCCCTAGTAACGCCTCAGTATATTCTGAGGTTGATCAACAGCTGTAACAGTCCATGTACTGTTGCGTCTTCTGAAGGCTCTAGTTATTTAAATGTTAAATAATAACTAGTTTTAAGGCCAATTATCACCACTTGCCACCAGTGGGTGTAACTACAACTTGAACGGACACCACGTGGCAGCCCAGTGTCATAGTAACAACTATTTGTTTGTTTTTCTGACAGGCGTGTTCGTGATTGTCATTTTCAAGTTGGACATAAACCCCATTTTGCTCTGTGCATGTCTGTATCTCTACTGCCGTGACCGTTGGCAGGGGCGGGGATTAGCAGATACTGCGGTGGGCACAAAACCGGCAGCCCAGACGGGTACCGCGGTGAATTCAAGGCTAGCATTCCTTACTGGTTAAACAGCGGTAAGCAAACTTAACAGGTGCAGCATTGGGCAAAAAGCAAGCCGCGGTGGCCAAATAAAAACAAACATGACGTGAAGTGCGTGCATGTGGCGGCAAGCCCTAACAACGGCTTCGTTGCAATAGAAAACGAATTTAAAGGGAACTGCGGTGGGCACAAGGCAAGCAACCCTAACGAGAACGTCGGTGGCAAAATATAAGCAAACATTACCAGAAGTGCGTTGAGCACAAGGCAAACAGCCCTAACAAGAACTACGATGACAAAATATACGCAAATATATAAGGGAATCGGCGGGGGGCACAAGGCAAGCGGTCTTAACGAGAATAGCGGTGGCAAAAAAAAGATAAGAAAATTGCGGTGAACATTTGGCAAACAGCCTACTTAGAACGGCGTTGGCAAAAGATAAGCAATCATTACGGGAACAGCGAGGACACAAGACAAGCAGCCCCAATGCGTGCTATACGGTGGCAGAAAGATAGAGGACCATAAAGAGTACTGCTATATCGACATTATATGAAAACATAACGAGTATTGCGGTAGCAACTCGTCATGCAACGGTGTCAACAAGATAAGAAAATATAACGAGTAGTGTGGTCATAACAAGATAAGCAAAATTACGAGCAATGCACCAATAACAACACTGCTAAACCTAACGAGCAGTGTGGTTGGCACATGACAAATATATTTGCAGAATGCTCTCCAATTTATGCACATCGGAGGCACAACATTTGGGAACCAATGCATGGGAAAAAATAAACTTCATATTCAAAGGGAAAGTGAAGGTCATGTCGACCGTTCTGTTTACATACATTTTCCAATCCAAGTCGTCTAGCTGGATACTGACATGTTTTACCTTTCCAGTTTATAAGCCACTTTCCTCTTTTCAATACTCAATTTTCCTTCAAGGATATGATGCCGGTATTTTATTCCCGCACCTTCTTATTGAGCTGGATTTGCCTCCTCAGGATATTTCCCTTCATGAATGAAAATTGGAGGCCTCCAAAATTAGCAAAACGACTCGGTGACAGAATGTTTGTAAAGGATAATGAGAGTGACACGGAACGAGATGATAATTTGTAATCCATGCGGCCCGAAAGTCGAGAATAGATACCTACACAATTGATTTGGGAAATCATAAGTCCCATCTCTGTTCGCTAGCGGGTTGTGGCATGATACTGCTAATACCGCCCGCGCTGCCGGGGTAACGCTACCATAACAAAGGATCAGAACTAAAAGTCCCCGAGTTGATATGCACTTGGGGCTTTGCCGCGTTCCACAGCATATCAAAGCTTTCGTTATTCAGAAAGTTTTACGATGGCTCTTAGAGGCTGCAGGTAACCGTCAGCAGATGCCGCGGAACAAGGTGTAGCAGTCACAAAAAACAGATAATCTCGTTATTTGGTTCTCAGCTGCATTGGCATCCCTGCTAGCCTCGGAAGAAGTGTTAAGCAGATAGCTCGCAGCGACAGTGTCTACATAGGTGCAATCTCAACAAAGATTTTTCACTCTAGAGAAGGGAAAGGCTGAAGCACCATCAGTACACCTACCATCGCCATAATCGATGCCAAGCTCAGGGATCGTAGCAAGGGCGACTTTGTGTAGAGCTCGTTCGATGACATCAGTAAGAGCCAAAGACCTTGGGTGACGGCCACCGCTGTAAAGGCGTGCAAGCTCCTGGGAGTACGGAGCGAATACAAAATGTATGTTGTGGTGTACAACCTGGTTCAGTTTGATACGGCGGGGAAGGGGCTCCGTGACCTTATGTAGCGTGCAGCTGGATATATTTGCTGGCTACGTTGCGAGCGTATTGTTGGAACCTTTCTGCCCAACCTAACCTAACTTACGAGCACGTATTTCTAAACCGCGGGGCGAAAGTACGAGTATCTAACTTGCGGGGCAAACGTACGCATTTTTCTATGATACGTAGTTCTAACCTGCTGGGCAAACGTATGTGTTATTAAACATATATTGACTACCCCACCATATCCACCATGGTATCCGGAATGATCTCGTATCTTACAGACTCACGAAAGCCTTGTTCATTCGGAATCGCAAATAACACACAGGCGCGCCAACTGAGCGCATGAACAATGCGTAACAAATCAGGTTATGTCAAGGTACCCGGAGGAACGACAAGAAGAGAACGTTAACAGGGACGTTATCGTGACAAAAGGCAATTGGCTAGTCAGTATTTTAAGAACTGAAGTCTGAAGGATCAGGCTTTCTGAGGTCACTGGTGTGCCATCCGTGTCCCAAGACTTCTGGATAGCGAAACCATTTTCCTTTGGCGTGATCGCATCCTCACACGCCGAACCTTCCATGTCCAAACCGCTTCTTGATCATCGTCGTATGAGTAAAAAAAGTAATGAAGCTGGGCAGGGCGATATCATAGGTCTTTATGACATCCAAACCTCTAGAATTGACTGGGAGAGTGACATGCTTCTACGAAAAATGTATGAGCGAATCGTTGGCGATTGCTGAGACAGTTTATCGGACTAAAGCATCGAATCTCGACAGGCGATTGTCGTGAAAGTAAGTGGGAGCAACGCACGACCGGTACTGGAGCTTGGAGAAGACAAAGCAGATTTTAGGTCTGGTAAGGGCTAGGTGTGTCTTAGTTGAGCTCAGACTAGAGCTCATCAAAATTAGGTAGTCGATTTTGCCTTCACTCGGGTTTGGGACGACTTGATCAGAGACAATTGCACCAACAATACTGTACAATTGGGCAGGTCTTTTTGATAGATGACATTTCCTCGCGGCAACGGATCTGCGTCACTTCCATTTAAGCAATATCAGTATTATTGAGATAGATTACTTAACAATTTTAGCCTTCAATGTCATGGCCATTTTGGTTGAATTTTAGCCACAGCACGCGGGATTCGACATATGGAATTACATCCTGCTCTCATCACCCCCGAGCGCGGCGTCATCTAAGTGCCATATATTGGACTCTCATTCGGCATTTGACACAAGTGAGTCTGAACCTTGGCGCTTCGGGTGACGTAGGTGCTTTTTCTTGGGGAAAGACTCCAAACAGCAAGGTTCGATTCCTTGAGTTGACTCAAATTAACACATTTTTGAGATATTTGAAGTCCCTCGCTGCACTGGTGAGATAATTATGAACGATCGCATAGTGTTCCTTTAATATATCTCTCTTTTGCATGTCAAACATATTGTGTACTAATAATCCAGCAATGTAAACAAACATATAACTTTCAACTGAAGTTCAGTGACCTATTAGAATTGACACTATTTATTGCTGTCCCCACCAACCAGCGAGTGCTGTGCCAGCCACCAGATTGTTTTACCGCTATCCACCAGAGGGTTCTGCGATTAGCAACCCTGCTATTGCTGTGACCATCTATCAGAGGGCGGTTGGTACATCCTCCAGAAGGTGATGTGACTGTTTATCAGAGTGTGTTGTGTCTAGTCACCCATAGGTGCTGCATCTTGCCATCAGAGATTTTTTAATCCAATTTCCAGCGAGTACTTTGTCAAATCACCAGTAGGTGTTGTGCTCAGCACCATCTGGGCATAGCGCCCTCTGCGCTTTGCCCAGCCACGAGAGAATGTTGTGTCCAGCCTCAGCTGGAGCTTCGTGCAGCTGTCAGAAGGTGCTGTACTAATCTGCCACACAGGGTGTACATCCACCAGAGTGTGTTTAGAAGCCATAGGGTGCTGCGACTAGCCCCCTGCGAGAATTATTCCCAGTCAGCAGAGTGCGCAGTGTCCAGCCACCAGATTAAGCTTTTCCCTTTTTGCCCGTCGAGGCAGAGTCATTGCTTCTACTCTACAGAGAAAACGAACGGCCAAAGTTGCCCCGTCGGTGAGACCGGCCTATGGATTCCCCGCTTCTTTCGTTTGCCTCTTAATTGGGATAAATGACCTTGCAATGTGGTTGAATTTATATTCTTTATTGGATACACTTTTTTCGGTGACTAGATTTGTTTTAACTGTTTGTGTTCACCTATATATATAATTTAACGAGTGCATTTCAGAAGTGAAATAATGCTCAATATTTATTATCAGCACCAAGTTTGAAGTCAATGTATACTTGAATTAGTGTTTCACGACTCATGGGAGACCGGTGATACAACGTCTCGCTAAGTTACATTTGGTCATATAGATTGAAACGAATGTCAGTCAGCTGTTGCTGTCGTACACACCCGTTTTTCTTTCGGTCGTACTGATTTGAATGTCCCCCAGTTTTAAAGAAGGAGATAAAATTTCCATCTTATCGCCCGGTCCTGCCAATGATGTATTTCGTAGTGAAATTAACGCTTTCCCGAACGCAGACGAAGACATCATGTTACGTATTGTGACAATACTGCTATGTTTTCATTCGAACATACATCCATATTGGGATGATGGCTTCTTCTCATGTTCAATGTAACAAATTATGATGCTATATTGGCGCTGATGCAGAGTCAATTTCAGTAAATTGCCGTTCCGATGGGTGCGAGAGATGCTGAAATCTCATCATGGCATTTATTCGCAAGGGGTGAATTGCTTGGGCACGAATTTGAACGCGTTTGTTCCATAGGAAAACTCTTCGAATGAAACATATTTTTGGGGCAGAAAATCGTCCCATTTAAGGCCAAACAGTTTGCTAAATCTGGTTTAGTGCTATGGTTGTGAATACTTTCTGGGGATTATGCCATTGGTAATGAGGACATTAACATTATTCAAGTGAATGTAGTACCTTACGACACAGCCGAACCTGCCCATTTACCATTCCTTAACAGCACATAATTGGATGCTGTCAAAAACAGTTGAATTCAAAATTACCAGAGTTCATATGATTTTGACCACATTTTCTTAAATTGAACGGTTTCGTTTGCATATGATTCGGGGAATGAAGTCTTTTAAATATTCTGGTTACGAGCATCATTACGATTAACTTGATATTTGGCTTTACTTCTGTTACAGGATATATTCACCAGGAAACCATAGGCAATGGTCACATCCGTGCGTCTCGATCATTCATTTTATACTAAACGTGCTTAATTGTGTTAGAGTACGTTCTATTAATGACATTAGCTAGAAAACAATGTAAGTTAAATATTGACAAACAGACAAGACTCGTATTTTAATGAAACAGCCATTTGGTGGCAGATCTTGACAATATGTGATAATTGAAGTAAACTCATCTTCCAAACTCCTAATGTTTGCGCTACCTGAAGGTGGACGCAACTCCATGCATCGGAACAAAATGAACAATAATTAGAAGACTAAATGGAGTTGTCAGAAACGCTGATATTTCACATGTTGTCACCGAAAAGTTTCTGCAAATGAACAAGTGGCCTTATACCGTTTCGTTAGATTGAATGGTCATTAATCGCAAAACGTTTGCATAGCGCAAGAACAGACTAAGAACAAATGGAGGCCGACAAATTACGTTTCAGAGGAAGGATTTGTTCGTTGGGTCATGTCGAAGTGCAACGATTAAACAGCTGGATGCTGGAGGGTGAGCTGAACGGCCCGATGCTGGAGAGTCGTGCGGGGTACTTTTAACGTCACGAAGTCGGCGGTGAGGTTACTGACGGCACGGTGGTGGTGCAGAGCAATTTCACGGCACGAAGTTGAGGGTGGGGGTAGTACCGGCTTGACGGTACTACCCCCGCCCTCAAGCACTGGGATGATCTCGTGATCGTATTTTTTTGGATTAGATCGCGAATGTATTATTAAGAGAAACTTTCCGATTGTTTTCGTGTATCTAAAAATAATTTGTACAACAGGGAACTCGTTCATTCGCAAATAACGGATTTAAACGGCCTGAAAATCATGAACTTCCTCTCTCCTTCACTAGGCCAAAAAAAACACGTCTCCTGGAATAGTTTCGATGATTGTTCCTGAAGCAGGAAAGTTAATTGTGATTTTTGTTATTCGTATGCACGATTCATCGTCCACTGTTTGCAAAAAAATGCCAGCAGTTTATAATGCCAACTGTTTTCAAATAGATCATTCAAATATTAAAAAAATGGTTAGTGGTAAACACAAAGAAAAACGTTGAATTCGTTTTTTTTTCAAAGTCCGTGTGGACATCGACTGCTCACCGACAGAAGGGACAATAAACCTTATTCCCCATGCCCTAGACAAAGGGTGATTTCTGCGCGATTACTCCTGAATAGCTTCTTCTTCAATTGTTATATATAAATTTTCATTCACCTAACCTTCAGTGGTGATGTTTTCATGATGATAAAGTAATTGAGCGATTTAAATTCATTCATGTTCCAAAAGGAAGCGTGTTCTGCAAGCACTGTATAAAAATTATATTCAGGACAGGGTGGGTGGGTTTGAAGCCTTCATAATAGAATGTGCTGCAGCCTACAACGCTGGATCAGGATGCCATAGTATTACATGGTATGTGGTTGTGGCTGGTTTCTCCTTTAGCCACAAACAAAAATACACTTTATAACGTTACATTTTACGCCCTCTGATGATTTTGAGAAGTAGTGTTGTACTATATGTTTGAAACAAAAAATATCATGCTCAAATTGTAAGGTATAGCAATTTCCTTATGAACACACACAAAACCAACTTGCAGTAGAATACTGTCTAGGAACCGATGTCGTAAATTGATTTTCCGGGTTTTTATCAGACACTCGAAGAAGAAAATCCTCCGCTGCAGGTACCTACTCGGTTTGCGTCACCATCATAGAAGGGTCTGACGGAATTGATTTAGATTTGATTGCAAGCCACTTCAGTTCCACCGTCAGCTCCAGCAACGGCTGTTAAGTCGAAGCTCCGTTGGTTGAGATGGCCCGTCAAAATGGACAATCAGCTGCGAGTTACAAGTCTTACAGCGCTCCGATGGCTGGCTGAATAATAAAAGGGGATGGAATAAAAAAATATTCACCTGTTAAATTTGAACTACAATGAGAGAGAAAATCCTCTGTCAGAAACTCAAAATTACCTAGAAGGCTTCAATCAACAACCCATGTGCGGGTTCACCTTCTCAGCGATTTGATCATCCCCACTTTTGGTGTTAACAGATTCTTAGCGATTGAATTCGGACGCTTGGAAATACAAACGTCAATTATAATTTCTAAATAAAAATTGCTGAAGGATTTTCTAAATGAACAATTCCATGCCGTCATACTTGGAAAAGTATTTTAAAAATGGATAATCTCAATTGCCAGTAGAAGTAGTAGTTATGCCTGGGACGGGCTGAAGAGTCCATTCCAGCAGTATTCTAATATTTAATTTTCAGCACAACTAGGCCCTCCTAGATGAGGTGCTCATCGTCCATGGGCTGCCGGATGCGGAATGATCCAACGAAGGTTTTTGCCACATTGGTGGCAATAGTCGTGATGTCTCTTTTTCTTAGTTAGGGGTTCGATTAGTCTCCCAGTGTTTGTCAATGCGGTTTTAAATATGTTTACGTCATAACTGCTAACCGCATCATGTCGTAATCGCTTCCAAATTGTTGGTATCTTGGTTGGAAAGACGATTTCAGCTATTGATGTTCTGTGTAGTTTGAGTTGTAGTTTTTGTCCAATTATTTTTTGTTCCTTGGGTTATAATTTCGGTCAAAAAGGCCCACATCGCTAGCTTTCGTAAATCCGTTGAGGTATTTGGAGGTTCATATTAACTGACCTCTAAGACGTCTTCCTAGAAACTATATCAGTTTAAGTTCGTCGAGTCGTTTGGGATGTGTATTATTTCTTAGTTCCGGAATCATTTCTCCTGCGCGGAGCTGAACACATTTATTTTTTCTAATACCCTCGCTGAGGTGAGAGGACCAAAATTGTACTGAAAA
The DNA here is from genome assembly GCA_016164225.1 of Gammarus roeselii. Lineage (NCBI taxonomy): Eukaryota > Metazoa > Arthropoda > Malacostraca > Amphipoda > Gammaridae > Gammarus > Gammarus roeselii. Next base: position 9,017 of record SDVV010046091.1, read on the forward strand.
TTCCATGGGAGGCCTGACGAGTGAGGTATATAACGGAGGCACGATTTACCCGGACTTGTAGTGGGAGTTTCTGGACATAAAGCCAAGAACTCTATTACCTTTTATGTAGCTACCATCCACTTGGTTTTACCACTTGAAATATTTGGTGATTAATATTCCAAGGTCTCGTTGTTGGTCTACTTCAGTCATATACTGGTCTGCCATTACGTAAGACGCATTTAGATTTTTCCTCTAGCTTAATAAGATCCACTATAGTTTATTTTTACACTAGTTTATTAAGATGAGTTGGAAACGAATGTATATCCGCCAGCAGCCTGTGTAGGAAATGACATATGGTTTATTTTTTACTATTTGTTCTTCCCAAACAATATCTCTTTGTTCAAATTTATGATCTTAGAATTGTTGATCATTTTCCGCCAAAAATAATGAATAATTACAATATGTACTACAACATAAAACAAGTGTTCGTTCCGGTTATTTTATTTTCTTGAAAACATTACATAACAAGCACAATCACGATGAGTGCTGCCAACAGCGACATTGCCTTCGGAGACCCAAGCGTGTCATACAAACTGTGAAACGTTTGCCCTGGAATATATATAACAAGAGAAATAATCAAACAAAGTGCACCATCAAATGAAATTGAATCGTATAAAAATGAAAGTAAAACATTGAGAAATATTTTTTTCTGCTCCCACAATGTGGAGAGTAGCAGAAGGTTCTTGATATACACGCCACTTGTTAGAGTCATGCATGTGTTGTATTTTTAATTTCATACACCGAACACATAAATCATTCGGAACATATTAGCAATAACACTTTGATTTTGCATATGTTAGAAATACTTTAGTCATACTGCATTATCTAATAACTACTCCTCAAAAATTTTACTTCAAGAGAAAATAAAGCTTGAAAAGTTACGTCCCATTAAATCCATTTCATCTACTAACAGGAACATTCCGTTGACTACACTCTGGTTATTCAGGGAAG
>SDVV010046092.1:0-10005 GCA_016164225.1 Gammarus roeselii
TACTACGATTTGTATGTACTAGGCCTACTCTGTATCCGCGCTAGAATTACCCTTTTAAAATTGTTAAATTTCTTTTCATGTTAAACTTTATTTGTAGCCGCACCAAATTTTCTTGGTGCCTGTGTCAAATTTATTGTGTTAATTTGCTACTTAGATACTCTTTTAGACCAACCCCAGCTACGTTTAAACCTGCTGCGACTGCGTTTAAACTGCTCTTAAACTCTTAATCTACGCGTCATCTAATTCACAACTCTTCGACCGCCCTACGGAGGAGTCTGCATTAACTTCGCGTTGGGACTCCGGTGTAACATTGAAGCAAATAATAAATAAATCAGAGGGATACCCCCTGGGGGTATCCCAGGCTCACCCTCCTTCCCGTGGTGTCCTCGTTCTCCCCCAATATTAATTTGTCCCTTTGTGTAAATACGTTTTGAGTTGAAAGATCCCTCCACCGTCCCCCCCCCCCATTCAGTTTCTAGCTACATCCCTCCCTTGGCGCACAAAGAGGTGAGCCCCCACTGACACCGGGGCTTGTGAATTCAGAATCGAAACCAATTGAAATAGACAAGCAACAAGTAAAAATGTTTGAAAATAATGTGCATAAAACAAAAAACGTTGCTAAAAAAATCTAGATATAAGGTTAGTTTTAGGAGCAATTATGTTAGTGTATGTATTCGTATATACAACAGAAAAAAAAGTAAAAGAGGACCCACCTTCATTACCCAGAACCCCGGGTAGAAGCCGGGGACCAAACCATAGGCAGGACCATGCCCTATCGGAGAGGGGCTGACGGCCCTTCCAGAGCGTCGCACTCAAACAAGTCTGCAAGAAAGAAAGACGAGCTCCTAAGAAGTTCCTCATCGACAGGAGACCTGACTCTGGTCGTAATCGACGACACAAATGAACGCGTCTCGAAGCTGGACGCGAATATAACCGGAATGCAGAATGCTCTGGGCAAGATATGCAACATGATGGGCCATCCCGAGCTAGAGAAAGAGGACTGCCTGGCGCCCTCCAGTGAAGTCTGCGAACGTCTCGCTAAACTCGAGAACCTTTGTGCAACTATGAATGCCCGACTGAAAGAGCTGATGCAAAGGATAAAGGCCAGGGAACCGGTAACCGTTTCGTGTGCTTCCGCCTCTGCCCTTTCCGATAACATCGCTCTCCTCCCAGCCGAAACTCGTAATGCCCGAACTCCATAAAACCCAAAGAGGAGACAATACACACGATTTGATGACCACAACCTATTCAACAACGGCCCTAAATTCCGCGAACACTAGAAAATTACATTTGATGTCAATACAAGGCCAGATATTTGCCAATATAAACTACGAGAAGGAATGGGCTCCATGACTGGCCGTCCAATTCTCAACATCACCGCCAGCGGTGACTATAGCTTTACCATTAAAGTAGACACAAAACTTGACGTGACACTGTACTCTCCAGAAACAGAATATGCGAAAAGCCGTGCAAAATCATACCACACCCAACTTTTCCATGAGTTCAGGCCTGATTTACATCGAGGATCTCCCGATTGAAGAAGTCGACGAATTCATCACCGGACTCTTCCATTACGAGGAATGTATAGTTGAAGCGAAAATCTCCTAAAATCAAACCAAGAAGTAACACCACGACGGCCCTTCTGCTTAAATACAATTGCCCCACCCCACCTAACTACATAGACATACCTTTCTTTGACGCCAAAACCAAGGTTACACCCTTCCAATGACGTCCCGCGCCCTACGGGGGAGCCTATTATGACTCACGTTGAGGCTCTGGTGGAAATGAGGCCCAAATCAATCAATCCAATGACGTCCGATGCGATGCTATAAATGACAGAAATACGGACGCACGAGCCAAAATTGTAACTGTATTAAAAGATGCTCGCACTACTCCCAGGACGACCACAATTAGCGAGACAATCCCTTGTCGTGCCCATCCGAAGAACCTCGCTGCTTTTACTGCAAAGTAAACGGCCCCCCTACGGGACGCGAAGACTGCCACCAGGACAAGACTGAGAGAGAGATCCTGCAATAACGAATTGAGCACCAAGTCAAGCGACGAGAGGCTGCGGCCGCGATTCACTCTCCCAAAGCTGACCCTCCAACCCAGGAGAGAAGATGAGCATCATTCCCTACCCACTTCCTCATCACGCTTGTAGATAGTGGTGCAACCAAAGTTGCCCCCTCAATGAACACATTCGCCATGATGAACTCGCTTTCCAAACAACTGGGAGGCAGACCGATAAACATTAACCGACAGGGCAAGAAGTATCTGGCCCACGTCGTTAATATTGAGCAAAGCAACGCTATATAAAGGATTAACAACATAGACAAACACAAGGTAGCTGTCGAAGTACATCCGTTCTTCAATGCTACAAGACGAATTATATACACTTCCAGCTACACCCCCGAAACTGACCCAAGGGCTTTAGCAGCAGGTTTAGCAAAAGATTATGGAATCACCAAAGTTTCCCTAGCAGATTGGATTAAACCACGAAACATCCACACCACCGCGTATCAAATCACTTTCCCAGGACGTGACCCATCGGAATTTATGGAAATCCCGGGCGAACAGGAAAAAACAAACCTACCCAGTGGCGACATGGCCTGCAATGTGCAAAAATTTGCCTGTAATACGGCCACGTCATCAAATACTGCAAGCCATACATACCCCAACGCTGTAGGAGGTGCGCCAGCAAGCATGACCGAGAGGACAGCACAGCGCACCAACCTAAATGCTACCACTGCCCATGCCTCCATGAGGCAGGTGACCGCGACTGCCCTAAGCTGATGGACCTAGCAGCAATGACAATCAAACAAAATGACCGCAGAGTCACACGGGAACAAGCCATCCAAATCTTGTATGACGAAAACCCAAACTGCGTAATTCGAATTACGCCCCAGCAATTGAATCTACAACTAAGTCTACCTTAACAGACAATATTCGCGAACAGTTAACACAAACTACTACCATGACTCCAAAATCCTTCTCCAATGCTAGCAATACCACAACCAGCGCTCCCTACGGGGAAGCCTATGAGGCTCTGGTGGGAATGAGGCCCATATCAAATCAAAACCACAACCAGCCCAGCGACCGCCCTCGTAATTGAGGCGGGCGCCCCAAGCAAAGAATCCACCAGTGCCCAGGAAAGCACCACGATGGTTGCTGCCTCTGTTTACTACGAGGAGAGGTTCATGAACCCGAAAAGTAAAAGGCCAAGAGACTATGATTCCTCCGACGACGACCGCGGGATACGCGACACCCTCTCTGCACGAAGCAAAAAGATAAGTAGCACCCCACAAACCACAGCTCGCCTCGATCAGAGCGTTGAACGACTTCTGACCATCTTAACTGCAATCGCACCCAGTGAAAACCAAAGTTAGGTATTCAACCCTCAGCTAACATGCCCAACACCAGAACATCTATCCAGTGAGAACGACCATCGCTTGCCGAGAACTCGGTAAGTCTAGGAGATCATGTTCTACAGAAAGCGGACGCTCATGCGAACGCTCTCGATCTAGGACACCAGCGCCTCGTAGACAAAAAAAAATCACGAAAGTTCCTACAAACCACGAGACCGCTCCAGACCACCTAAATCTGGGGTGAAACAAATCCGAAATGAACAATAACACAATACTTCAGTGGAATTGCCAAGGACTTAGAAGAAAGATGAATTACTATCGCTAATTTCCACCCATAAACCTTTGGTGGTAGGCCTCCAGGAGATCAAACTCCACGACACAGCCATCTTTTCTATCCCTCAATATGTCTTGCACCGTCGCGAAGGTCACAATATTGTGACTGCACACGGCAAAGTGGCACTTATGATCCATCAAAGCATACCTCACCACTTCCTCCCTCTAAGAACAGAACTTCAAGCTGTCGCAGTGAAGATATGTATCTCAAGACCTATTGCGGTGGTATCTATCAACTCGTCGCGTAAGCACGACCTCACGGAGGCACTAATGACCGATCTGCTTAACCAACTGCATCATCCCGTACTTCTCCTTGGAGACTTCAACAGCTACCACGAAGTGTGGGGATGCGTGAGAACAGACCCCAGAGGGGTGATAATGGCCAGCACCATAGACACTCGCAACCTGGTCCTTCTTAACGACGGACAACCCACACGGATCACCCTCTTAAGTGAAACCGCCATCGATTTATCGATATGTTCCCCTACTTCAGCACCCCAACTCGTTTGTGGAGTCTTGCCTTCAACACATGACTGTGATCACATCCCAGTGATCATATCGCTCTTTACTAACCGACCAAACAATCCTAACACACAGGAACTTCGATTCAACTACCGGAAAGCCAGCTGGGTGGTATACTCGACACTTGTCGCATGGGACGATGTGGAGGGCCTTCACGAGGACATTTCAGAGCACGACCTTATCATACATATATACGGAAAATTCCAAAGTGCAGCTACTGCATGCATTCCCTAATATGTACCCTCAACCTTTTTCCCAAAGCCTTAATGGTGCCCGGAGGTATAAGAACCAAAGGATCGGCGTGACAGGATGTGCGAGGCCTTCCGACGCGCACGTTCCCTCAGGAACCGAGGAGCCTGGAAAAGGGAAGCTGCCGTGTTCCACAAACTTAGTGTGGAGAAGAAGCGAGAAATCTGGACCCAGCTAGTGAACACAATCAATCGAAACACCCCTCTTTCCCAAGTGTGGGAAAAATTTAGACTTATCCAAGGTCGCCCCTAGCGACCTATCCACATACTGTCGGACGGAGACACTGTCTATTCTTCATACGCGGACATCGCGGACAAACTAGCTCAGACTTTAAGCCAATATCACAATCAACAAATTATACGGCTTCTTTCAAACAGGAAAAGATCCTAAGAGAAAGTGAGCATATCGACTTCACTTCCACAAATGAAGAATTCTACAACAAACCTCTCTCCATCCATGAACTACAATATGCAATTGACCACACACGTGAAAACTCACCCGGGCCGGACCAAGTGCACATCAACATGAGCAAACACCTTCCTGACAACGCTCTCCAGCACCTACTAAATGTGTTCAATACGCTGTATTCAAATTCATTCTTTCCCAACCAATGGCGGGAACTGTATTTATCCCGATACCCAAACCCGGAAAATGTCACAGCGACCCACATAAACTAGCGTCCTATGTAAGACTATGGAAAGGATAAGCTCACGCCTAGTCGACTACTTCGAAATGCATGCAGGCCTTAACAACATCCAGTGCGGTGGCCGTAAGCGCCACTCCACGGACCACCTCGTACGACTAAAATAAGACATTAGACAGGCCTTCATCCGGAGAGAACATGTGGTTTCCATATTTTTCGACGTCTTAAAAGCATACGACACGACGTGGAAATACGGGATCATGAAGGATCGCCACCGTAAAGGTTTGAGAGGTCTGCTACCTCGTTTCATCCACCAATTTCTACAAAATCGCACCTTCAGGGTCAAGGTGTGCGACACTCGGTCTCCGTCATATCCGCAAGAAATGGGCGTTCCCCAGGGAAGCGTCTTCAGTGTCACTCTCTTTATCCTCAAAATCGATCAGTTAGCCGACATTCTTCCCAGAGACGGAAGACTGCTCTCATCGCTAGACGTGGACGACCTACAAATAAGCAACAGAAACCCCAGTCTCATAACAATTCAACATGAACTTCAGAAGTGACTAAACCAAGTCGGGAACTGGGCTTCCCTAAACTGATTCCGATTCTCGCCCACTAAAACTAAAACCATGCACTTAACCCGTGTGCCCGGTTTACACCTGAAACCAGACCTAACGCTGCACAGCACACCTAGTATACGAAGAAACGATCGATTTCATGGGTCTTGTGTGGGATCCTAAGCTTGCGTGACGACCCCACATTGCAGCCCTGGCGACTCGATGCAAAAGGTCGACGGGACTTTTCCAATCTGTAACATCCCTGAAGTTCGGTGCCGACATGGACACCGGAATGACGTTGTTCAGAGCAATAATACGATCGCGCATGGACTACGTAACTGTTGTCTACGGATCTGCAGTCAAAACTACTATCGACCCCTCTCTCGACCATTGCAAACAATGCTTTGCGTATCATAACCGGCGCGTTTCGCTCCAATCGAATCACTTAACGTGCTCGCTAACGAACTTCCACTTCCGCCACGTCGAGACAAACTTTCACTACAATTCTTTAAGACTAGCAGTCTTATCAACAACCCAGCAATCGGCTACATCACTAACATATCTGACAAGCGCTTTTTTGCGGCTATAAAGAATATATGCCCACTGTTTTCCCTACGCGTGGACAACCTGATGACCTCTCTCAACATCAATCGAAAAGCTATTAAGCCTTCATTTTCCTACCGAATCCTTCAAATTAACACACAAACATGGATGATCAACCCACCACCGGTCAATCTGGAGCTGCAAATCTACCCTAAAGCAACTACTCCAACCAACGCGTACCGGCCGGAATTTCTATGACTACTCGAGGAAGAAGATTTAGATCACCGCCACATCTACACTGACGGCGTGGGAGCCGCCGCTGTGTGCGGGGACACCCCACTCTCTGCCACCCTCCCACAAGAGGCATCTGTATTCTCTGCGGAGCATCGTGCACTCGAACTAGCCGTCTCTATCGCAAAAAACAAATGTTTCCCCAAATACGTCGTATTCTCAGACAGTCTGAGTGTCCTCACCCAGCTTAAAACACTGCATTATGAACATCCTGTTCTACGTAAGATGCAGCACGATCTCTTTGTGATGACCGGGACTGGTCAGGCAGTAGAGTTCTGCTGGATCCCCGGGCACGCGGGAATAAGAGAAAACGAACTTGCGGACTCGCTTGCTAAACTTGCATCTACTCACCAAGAACAATTTTTTGCAACACATTACCGGGACTGGTTCCCTATCATCAACTCCCATTTAACATCCCGATGGGATAAAATGTGGCAGCAGAGTGGACAGAAGATGCTTTCCGTCAAACCCTCAGTCGGAGAATGGGAAGCGAAGTTCACCAACAGAAAAGACCAAGTGTTCATCAAGCGCTTGTGCACGGGACACACGTGGATAACTCACAACCACCTGATTGATGTCGACATAGGACCAAACGCACCACCTTGCCCCTTATGCCACCAAAGGGCTATCAGCGTGAAACACTTACTGATGGATTGCAACGCACTCGCGGCAGCCCGACAAGCGTTCCTAGATCCCCCGTGCAACCTACAAAGCCTACTCACGGACCCAACCTACCGTAAAAAGCTTATCGCTTTCGGAAAACACACCGGACTATACGAAGCTGTCTAAGCCTCTAACACCTGTGCAAATGAGGTGGTCCCTCCACCTCATTACGCACAGAAACAAAAACTCATTCTACGAAGATACGCATTAACTTTATACTCTCTCGTACGCCACAATTAAAATATGTACCGACTTCATCTTGACAAAACTAATAATTTCGCACGCTAGGCCGTGCGGACTTGCCTAAATCAACGACGGTCGTACCCTACGGGGGAGCTTATTGTGACTCGCGTTGAGGCTCTGGTGAAAATGAAGCCCAAATCAAACGCCATATACTCTCACAACCTGGTAATTCTCAACGACGGACAACCCACCCGAATCACCCCCGAAAGTGAAACTGCCATCGATTTATCCACATGTTCCCTCACACTGGCACTTCAACTCGTTTGGGGAGTTCTGCTTTCAACATACGACAGCGATCATAACCCGATCATCACATCGCTTCTCACCAACCAACCTAGAAACCCTGTCCCACGAGAGCTTCGATTAAACTACCGGAAAGCCAGCTGGATGGAATACTCGGCGCACATCGCTTGGAGTGGTATGGACAACATCCCCGAAACCACGTCTGAATACGAAATCGGTGCCCAACTATACGCAAAGTTTCAAGCCGAAGCCGAGGCGAGCATTCCCCAATATGCCCCTTCAACCTTCTTTCCGAAACTATGGTGGTGCCGCGAGGTGCAAGAAGCAAGAGATAAGCGAGAAAAGCTATACCATGCCTACAGACGCACACGGTCCCCAGAAACCGAGTAGCGTGGAAAAGGGCATCTGCCGTATATCGCAAACTTCTAGTGGAGAAGAAACGTGAAAGCTGGGCTCAATTAGTCAATACTATTAATCGAAACTCTCCCCTCTCTGAGGAATGGGAAAAACTTCGACGTATTCAGGGAAAATCCGAACGACCTATTAACATCCTTCCTGACTGAGGTAGAACTTATTCTTCTTACGCGGAGATCGCAAATTAACTATCTCAAACATTTAGCCTGATTTCGCAATCAACAAACTACATGGCTGCTTCCAACGGGAGAGGAACTTGCGAGAAAGCAAACATCTTGACTTTACTTCTAGAGACGAAGAGGCCTACAACAAACTTTTCTTCCTCCACGAACTGCAGTGCGCTCTACCCTATACACGTGAAACTTCACCTGGGCCAGACCGGGTACACATCAACATGATCAAAAATCTCCCAGATGGCGCCCGTGACCACTTATTAAAAGTGTTCGACACTCTGTACTCAAACTCATTTTTTCCCGATCAGTGGCGGGAATCTACAATTATCCCAATACCCAAACCCGGATAATTCCACAGCGACCCACGGAACTATCGCCCCATCGCTCTTACCAGCGTTCTCAGCAAGACCGTGGAAAGAATGATAAATACGCGCCTCGTCGATTGCCTTGATATGCATGCAGGCCTGAACAGCATCCAGTGTGGCAGCCGCAAGCGCCACTCTACGACAAACCACCTTGTAGGACTGGAATCTAACATTAAACAGGCATTTGTCCGCGGACAACACGAGGCTTCCATTTTTTTTGACGTGGGAAAAGCATACGATACTACCTGTAAATACGGCATCATGAAGGATCTCCACCGCAAAGGGCTGAGAGGTCACTAAACACGTTAACTCCACAAATTCCTGCTAATCGCACCTTCAGGGTTAAGGTCGGCGACACCTTATCACCATCCTATCCACAAGAAATGGGCGTCCCCCAAGGAAGCGTCCTCAGTGTCGCTCTTTTTATACTCAAGATCGACCAGATAGCAGACATTGTCACTTGACAGATGATTGTTTTAATCAGTATACGTGGACGACTTACAAATAAGCTAGAGACACCCTAGCCTCTTAACAATTTAACAGGAACTCCGAATTGTCTAAACTTAGTCTGAAACTGGGCCTCCCTAAACTGATAGATTCTCACCCCACAAAACGAATAGCATGTACATCACTCTCGTGCCCGGTTTACACCTAAAAACAGCCCTAAACATTAACAACACTCCACTAGTATACGAAAAATCAACAAGATTCCTCGATCTTGTGTGGGACCCTTAACCCACTTGGTGACCTCATATTGCAGCCCTGGAGACCCGCTGCAAAAAAGCAACTGGACTTATCCACTCTGTAACATATATGAAATCCGGAGCCGATATGGACACCGGCTTGAAATTCAAAACCTTAATACGCTCGCGCATTGACTATGGAGGTATTGTATACGGTTCAGCAGCGAAAACCACCCTAGAACCTCTCTCAATCATAGTAAATAACGCCCTGCGTATCCCAACCGGTGCGTTCCGTTCCACACTCATCGAATCTTGCTAACGAGCTCCCTCTTCCGCTCAGGAGATAAACTCTCACTACAGTATCGCGTCCTACGGGGGAGCCTACTATTACTCACGTTGAGGCTCTGGTGGGAATGAGGCCCAAATCAATCGATCTCACTACAGTACTATTTCAAGACAAGGAGCTACATCAATAGCCCAGCACTCAGTGACGTCACCAACATTCGCGATAAACGCCTCTTTGCAGCTAAAATAACATATGCCCACGCTTTTCTCTACGCGTGGATAACTTACTGACCTCGCTGAACATCAGACGCAGAGCAATCAAGCCTTCATTCTCCTATCGAATTCTTCAAATCAACACCAACGTGGATGATCAGCCCACCACTGGTCAACCTAGATCTGCAGACATACCCCAAAGCAACAACCCCAACCAACACAT
>SDVV010046093.1:0-10005 GCA_016164225.1 Gammarus roeselii
GCACTGTATCACATTGTACAAGGGTAGCTACCAGGCGTGGTTGATCATCGCACCATCTGTTGCACTGTATCACATTACAACAGGATAGCTACCAGGCGTGGATGATCATCGCACCATCTGTTGCACTGTATCACCATACAACAGGATAGCTACCAGGCGCGGTTGATCATCGCACCATCTGTTGCACTGTATCACATTGTAACAGGATAGCTACCAGACGTGGTTGCTCATCGCACTATCTGCTGCACTGTATCACATTGTAACAGGGTAGCTACCAGGCGTGGTTGATCATCGCACCATCTGCTGCACTGTATCACATTACAACAGGATAGCTACCAGGTGTGGTTGATCATCGCACCATCTGCTGCACTGCATCACATTGTAACAGGATTGCTACCAGGCGTGGTTGATCATCGCACCATCTGTTGCAATGTATCACATTACAACAGGATAGCTACCAGGCATGGTTGATCATCGCACCATCTGCTGCACTGTATCACATTGTAACAGGATAGCTACCAGGCGTGGTTGATCATCGCACCATCTGTTGCACTGTATCACATTGTAACAGGATAGCTACCAGGCGTGGTTGATCATCGCACCATCTGTTGCACTGCATCACATTACAACAGGATAGCGACCAGGCGTGATTGATCATCGCACCATCTGTTGCACTGTATCACATTGTAATAGGATAGCTACCAGGCGTGGTTGATCATCGCACCATCTGTTGCACTGCATCACATTACAACAGGATAGCTACCAGGCGTGGTTGATTATCGCACCATCTGTTGCACTGTATCACATTGTAACAGGATAGCTACCAGGCGTGGTTGATCATCGCACCATCTGTTGCACTGTATCACATTGTAACAGGATAGCTTCCAGGCGTGGTTGATCATCGCACCATCTGCTGCACTGTATAGCTACCAGGCGTGGTTGATCAATGCACCATCTGTTGCCCTCAGTACAAATTGCTCTAATGCTGAAGTCTTGGATTAATCATAGTACATCAAAATAATGACTCCTCTTCCACGATTAAAACTTAGACTTTAAACAGTAGCACCCCCAACCAACTACAACTACAGATCCAGATACACATCAAACAGTAGCACCCCCAACCAACTACAACTACGGAAACTAAAAAGACACGAAACTCTCACAATCTGCCAACGTTTTATAACAGAGTCGAGCGACTCATTGTTACACTGTCTTGTCTCACATAAATAATAAGTGTACTCATAAAATAAAACAATAGATCTATTACCGGTAAAATGATGTGTATGTTTCTGCGAGGTATCCACTGTGAACGCGTCTGTTGATGTCTATACGGGCAAACAGAGAACGAAAGAAGGTTGTTGGTCCAATCGATGCCCTCCTATCAAGGTGAAGGGACTCGATACCCAATAAGTAGTTTGATAAATGTTGGGGGACGTTACTTTATTGATGGGGTGCCGTTACTTCTTTGTTGGGGTGACGTTACATTGTTAGCATGTACCTATAGGAGTGCGAAGGACGCTCTGAACCTATTGGCCTAACTTCTCAGGGTCATATGGGTATTGCTGGGATAACTGTCCACCTACAGTCTACGTCATTATTACTGGTCCTAGTCAATCAACCTATGACAACATGATCGGAATAGAGCACTTTATTTGTAAGATATTTTAATTAATGTATTTTCAACTTGTTTTGATAACAAATAATGTCCGTGTAAGCTAGTATACCACTTGAATGATTTTTCTGAAGCATACACTCGAGTCTTCAAAGAGGGGAAGTTTTTTGTGCATTCGTACAATGACTTGCAAGGCAATACGATGCAGCTGGTGATGATTGAACTATAGCTTGACTCGGCTTGGATGTTCCAATTATTTGTTGTTTCTACATCAATGTTATTCATTTAACAAAAGATTAGCACGAGATCGATCAAGCTTAGAGTATTGGTTTGCTTGACTTTTTCTACCAGTGTACAGTTCAGGATTGCGTAAAAAATAGTTTGGGTCACATTTATGTTTATATTTAATGAAATACGTCTGCATTAGGGGATTTATTTTATTTTGTTTGAAGTTTATAACATATAAATGAATTTATGCTATTGGACTCCGTTCTACGTAGATACAGTTTACTCCATGTAGGCCTAAAATCTATCCTTTACCAGCTAATTATCACTCTCCTGCCTTACTGGCTGGAAGCAGAGAAACTCTTACTTCATCATGCGATGAATTTCCGGAGTTTGGCGTACTTGTGATGCTGGGTGATGCATGGGCGATGCATGGGTGATGCTTCGGTGATGCATGTGTGATGCATCAGTGACGCTTGGGTGATGTTTGGGCATGATATGTTAGGCTGCTCTGTGAAACAGGTTGAATATGACCAACTCGGATATCAAACACGGGATAATCTTATCTTCAAATCAATTAACGTTGTTTATATATCTTTTGAATAATGCTAATTACATTTGAAAACATTTTTTATGTGGTGTCATTGAACCTAAAAAATAAATACTAGTACATAATGAAACAACACCATGGGTGGTAAATTGTTATGGATGATAGTAAAACTTCCGACCGTTTGCAACACAGAAACGCTCCTAAAAGGATATGATGACGGAAGTCTCGTCATATGAGTCTTTAGAATTGAATTCCCTCTCGTACCTCAAAGGGTCGACTGATAGGCCGTCCCTGCATAACAAGTAAACATTGAGAGAGAGATATCATGGACATACCTTCCCCTCGACAATAACACAAACATAACCCAACCATTCTGGGTGGCGTGGGAACATAATTCAAAACTAAGTTCGGATCATGACCCTAGGACTGTCTTTAATACCGTCTGGAGTTCATTGTACGCACTAGTCAAAACAAAAATCAAGCAAATGCAATGTAAATAAACCTTAAGCGGGTCAAGGGTTTCGATCCCCAGATGTCGACAAAATCGTCGCTAGGTAGACAGAATCATGTTCCAACAGGATACCTGCTTGCTGAAGGGTTATCATCATGTTCCTACCGGTTACCTGCCCGCTGAAGGGTTATAATCATATTCTTACCGGATACCTGCTCGCTGAAGGGTTATAATCATATTCCTACCGGATACTTGCCCGCTGAAGGGTTAAAATCATGTTCCTACCGAATACCTGCCCGCTGAAGGGTTATAATCATATTCCTACCGGATACCTGCTCACTGAAAGGTTATAATCGTATTCCTACCGGATACCTGCTTGCTGGAGGTTTATAATCATATTCCTACCGGTTACCTGCTCGTTGAAGGGTTATAATCATTTTCCTACCGGATACCTGTTTGCTGAAGGTTTATATTCATATTCCTACCGGTTAACTGCTCGCTGAAGGGTTATAATCATTTTCCTACCGGATACCTGCCCGCTGAAGGGTTCTTAACCCATGGGCCTACCAAATACTTCACAACGACGTCGGCCACATTCAACAAAGTTTTAAAATTGACTCTATATCGACTGCTAAAATAGTAATGGAAATTTCTCATTACATGAAGGGGCTCTGTTAAAGTAGACTCAAGCCTGTTAGTTTGGATCCGGTGTCGCGTTGCTTATGACCGGTCGGCTGCCGCTAGTCAATTATAATTTTGAGCCTGTATCATCGCAATCACAGTTTATGCCTTCTTAAATTAACAACCACAGAACAAAGTTCTTCTATTATAAGTAGGTAAATAACGGCATTCTCTTCCAGGCGTGGAACTTAACTTTTTCCTCTAACTGTGGCGCCCATTCCCAAGGTTGACTGTGAGCTGATTTTGTTTATATTCGGGTAGTGTGATTATAATATTTCAACAATATAAAACGGCAACATTGTATCTTTTCACCGGAGGTCTGGCGAACTCTTTCATATCGGAGCTAGATGGCGAGAAGCAACTTCTAATGTTTCATTCTATCGTGAGCCACTCATGTTCAATACTCCTAAAATGTGGATATTTGGGATGACAATTAAGTTTTTTTAACCTACGTGTGCCCTTTATTACCATATGGTCGTCGACTGCCTGCTGTCGTTGCTCAACCACTCTTCCAACCCTACTCCTTCAAAACTATTTTATCTAAGAATTTTGTTCAAGACCAGGTCATTAAAAGTCTTAGCGTTCCTTTAATTCATGAGTATTGGACGCGTACTGCGCTGTTTCTTCTGTTTTGTTTAGTACGTTAACGGAATTTCTTATTTCTGTTTGCTAGTTATTGTACCGCGATACCTTTGATATAGAAGCAAACCTTTGGACAACAGGAGATGTTCACAATCATCTAACCTCAATAAATCCTAACCAATCTAAGAACAATTAATTTTAGTCAGGCAATCATTTGTTTTCCCATCGCATTTAGTTATAAATGGTATAAAGTGTCCCGGGCATTTAAGGTAAGCATATTAATGCGTTAAATGTTCTGCTTCTAATGTTGCCCTTCACGTTCTGAGAACGTGTGTTATTCCTGCAGACTTTCTCTCATCTACAATTTATCAACAAGTACCTCGTGAATAAGTTTTCAACGGGATGGCGAATCACGCAACAGATGCTTCGAAACGAGAGGTTTGTAAGATCTAATATTATTTGTTAAGAAATCCCTTTCATGAAGAACGTTGATGATATCAACATATTCACGAGAATTCAAGTTATAATGCGATATTATTTGAGGGACGAATGTGAAACTGTCTCCTACAGTAAATAAGTCATTGTTATTCTGATCGTTCAATTTTCATACATTGGAATAGATAACAAATGGTCATGGATAAGACATGAAGACTTAAAACATTCATGAATGTATGTACAATTTAATCGACGACATCTTTAGCATTTGAATGTAAACACACAAACCCCTCGTATTCCAAATGTGCTCTCAAACTGTTCTTTATGTATACGCAGAGTGTTGTAAAGTTAAAGGTCCACTTGCATCGTAATTTCTTTTGTCCAACCAATTCTCCATGAACTTTTACAGTGAAACACTTCCAAATTCATATCGTGTTCGAACAACTTTTTTCGACTGTAACTAAGTAGTTTAAGTCACCGGAAAAAAAACGTTATTGGAAAGCCCAATAAATGTCTGAGCTCTATTGGAGAGCCGTCTCACAAGGCTTCTTACTATATCTCGATACATGTTTCATTAGGGTCTAATAAAATCTTGTGAAACTGAATATCAGTTTCATTTAGTGTCGTTTTGGCCTTTTGCAAGTGTCATCAGATAATCGATCTTTGGCGACACTGACCCACATCATAAGCGGACTGAGAGCGGCTCAGGCCGGAACAACCTTCTCGCCACCAACATGTTACAAGTTCTAGTAAAGGGCTCTACAGTACAGGTATTAGGAGGATATGTAAGCTGTTTTTTTTGTGGCCACCTAATCACTTTGCTCACCAAAATTTGCCGTTCGTGTTACCTTCCCCTCCCTTGATTTGTTCGCCATCACTCCGCCTTCCCCTCCCTTGATTTGTTCGTTAACACTCCGCCTTCCCCTCACTTGATTTGTTCGCTATCACTCCGCCTTCCCCTCCCTTGATTTGTTCGCTATCACTCCGCCTTCCCCTCCCTTGATTTGTTCGTTATCACTCCGCCTTTGTTCGTTATCACTCCGCCTCCCTTGATTTGTTCGCTATCACTCCGCCTTCCCCTCCCTTGATTTGTTTGCTATCACTCCGCCTTCCCCTCCCTTGATTTGTTCGCTATCACTCCGCCTTCCCCTCCCTTGATTTATTCGCCATCACTCCGCCTTCCTCTCCCTTGATTTGTTCGCCATCACTCCGCCTTCCCCTCCCTTGATTTGTTCGCTATCACTCCGCCTTCCCTTCCCTTGATTTGTTCGCTATCACTCCGCCTTCCCCTCCCTTGATTTGTTCGCTATCACTCCGCCTTCCCCTCACTTGATTTGTTCGCTATCACTCCGCCTTCCCCTCACTTGATTTGTTCGCTATCACTCCGCCTTCCCCTCACTTGATTTGTTCGCTATCACTCCGCCTTCCCCTCACTTGATTTGTTCGCCATCACTCCGCTCTATCGCGGTGGAACGTGAGTGAGGCCATACCGTGATCACATTGACATGAGCGAAGTGCAAACAAGAAGATGGCGGCAACAACGTGTTGTTCTTAGACCTCATTTAAGAAATGACAGAAAGTACTGTGACTGTTTAAAGGGTAAGCTTTGGAATATTCTTGAATATCTTTATAGCACCAAGAATGACAGAGAAGCACAACTTCAACTAATGGCACTGAGTGTAAAAGCTAGACTTCCAACCATTTAAATTAAAGTTTTTTTGTTATTACGCGTCTATATTACGATGTGCATGGTAAAATATGAGGAATAATTCATAATGTATTTCATATAATTTGATATGCTTGAGCTTATGTGAAGAATACTGAACTTGTGGAAACTGATGTGAAATATAGAGTGAAGGAATGGTGTAAAGTGTTGGGAGCACTGGAGAGTGTAATGAGCTGTAGGATACTGGGTACGGAAGCGGAGTAAGGGCTGTATGGAGAGATAGTTATCCTGGCTGCGAGGTTGGAAGAGAAAAGAAGGTTCAACATTTTCGAGATAAAGTGTTTGAGCGGTAGCTCTGACTGGAGTTAAGCTGAGATGCACGACCAGCAATGACGCTGTTTGAATGAGGACGAGGATGGAGAGGACGTTAGAGGGCAGAGTGGGTTTACGCGTTCAGAGGTAGTTTGAGAACATGTTGAGGATGGATGATGTGAGATTGGTGTAAGGGGCGATGAAAGTGAATGTGAGTAGACGTAGGCCTATCGGTAGACCGCAGTAAGGGTGGACGTATGGCGTGAAGCCTGCTTTAAGGAGGAGAAGCATCATTGTTGTGGTAGCGAGAGAGCGTGCAATGGATAGGCGTGAGTGAAGATTGGTTGTAAATCAATGAGTTGAGCGTAGGTTGGGTAGGGCCCGTGGGTTTGGGAGGGCTTTGTATTTATAGCAAGGACGGGATAAAACAGTAAAAGAGGTCGGACCCTGCTGCTGACTCTGATCTCGGACCTCACTCCTGACCTGAAGTGTGTGTTGCGGGGACCGAGCAGAACCCTTTAGTGTGGGAGGTGAGTGCTGACCTGAAGTGTGTGTTACGGGGACCAAGCAGGACCCTTCAGTGTGGGAGGCGAATGCTGACCTGAAGTGTGTGTTGCGGGGACCGAGCAGGACCCTTTAGTGTGGGAGGCGAGTGTTTTGGTAAGCGTGTGAGTACAAGAGAAGAGTGTGAGGTGCGTTTCATCCCTTCTGTGGGATTCGGCCTTGAGTCTGTTCCTGTATATGTATATTATTTTGCAAAACTTATCGAAAGGAAAATTGCATTGCAACAAAAAAATTACAAATCATGCTCATCTACCTATTATGTGATCAGGCCTTTGAATCGCGATTAGAACCCTTCCTCCGCTCTCTATTTTTTCCCAAACAGACGTCTTTGGTCTATCCACAGTCACTTTATCAATCAGTTTGGCACCCGTTCTGATGAAAAACACTTATATGAACCGATCGGGCACTTAGGGACAAAGGATATCTTCTCGGAAGAGAACGGTTCATTATTGCACGTCATGTCATAAGACAATTTGACCACCTGTGTACGACCTCCTTATTGTGGTTCATACACAAATTTTTCGAGCAAAAAAAATCGCAGGTACTTTAAAGAATTCATCCCATTTGCATCTAATGATAGTATTATTTACATAACTGCAGTAAATAAGGAATAACGAATATAGAACTTAGTCCTTCAGTACATTTTACATTTGGCATTTACTTAAGAAGGAACAAAACAGCGCCCTGTAACACTTCCAACAGGCAGAAGCGATCAGACAACTGGACGCACAACTTATGTCTCTATTACAGTGGCCCATCTAATTCAGAGGCAGTCAACACTGATACGAGGTTGCTGGAAGTTAAATTCAAATTTGTAAAGCGTGCAGGAACAATTTTACAAATTCAGAGATATGATTGAAAATGAATAAGTGGAAGTCAAAGAATTTGTCACTCGTGTAAAGGAACATCAAGTGTACTTAGGCTCTATTTTGGTCAAGAAGGTTAGAACTAAAAAAAAAATCAAACTAGGGAAAAGATACTGACTTGAAAATTTATGAGATTGCTGCAAGTGTAATCCGACTAGATTTTTTTGTTCGAAACTAATTGTATTACAAGTCGGAGCTAAAGACGTTACGAACACGGAATCCATTTGGAAAGGTATGAAACTCTGATCCCTAACGTCAGACAATTACACACGAACATTCTTGACACACATCCAGCCTCATTCGGAACAAAGTAGATATAGGATGAGCAAGATGATACACCTAAACAATCTCTCATCACTTCTGCGAAGAAGCTCAGCTATCCCCTTCTCCGATCATTGGGAAACCATGATCGACTTGATGTACAATTATTTTAATAGAATCACCAACAAAGCACTTGTAATCACGTATGGACGAATACCCTTCAAAACATCTGCCAGAGCATCGGCTCTAAACTCATTAATGTCAATAAATAAACAACCTAGTCCAAACAAATGTCAAGTTTACTCGACATGCCAGAATAGTCCGATCCGGCTCTCTAGCAGATACCCCGGAGCATTCCCGGCCAACAACGCTGGAGTAGCCGTCAACGAAACATCGAGTCCCAATGCAAATCTTGGCTGATCAAACGAAACTCGCAGATCCATAGCTAACAACGGTGATTCAAGGATGAGTAAGTTAGAGCTGCTACGTGATTGGTCCATAGTCTTACAATGGTTACTTCTGAATGGGTGGTTAAAATCATCAGCTTGCTTGCGGGGAATGGAGTGAGTGAACTTTGTACGTTGTTTTCCTGATCTACTAGAGTTAACAAGGTGCTGATCCACTCGTTCCCGAAATCTTCTTTTAGTGCTTCCAGCGAATGACGTCTGGCAGCTGTCACGTGTAAAACTACATATGACTTCGGAGCGCACGTCAGAAGAAACGACATCTTTAGAGCGGAACAACGACCCGATGGTGAATGAATTTTTTATTGCTAGGTTAAATTTAATTTGAGGATAAAAATAGGACAGTGTGTTGAGTCAATTATTAAATAGTGGTACTGATTCAGAGCCGTGATATGGAAGGGGTAGAAATGTTTTTTTCTTGTTGGCAGTTAGTGTTTGGGTTGGTTTCGAGAAAATGTTATTGAAGAAACTACGGCAATGATTCTCGAATAAGGCTTTTGGGTTGCCATTATGTATAAAGATCTTCAGAAGAAATTCAATTTCCTGGTGATAAGCTAGGTAGGAGGAGGAAAGATAAAATGCTCAATGAATTGAAGTTTAAATGTTATTAATCTTGTATTTTAGAGGGATATGGGAAAAGAAACTCATGCCCAGGCCTGAGAAAGTGGGGTATCCTAAAAATGTTGGTATGCATTTTGTTATTCTGGTCCTGGAGGGGGTTAGGGAATTTTTACAATGTTCCACCGGTTCTTTAGAATCCAGGCTTACCATTGACCATGCAGTTTTACACGAAACGCACACTTGTACACATGAAAACTACGTTGCAAGATGGTAAGATTAGGTTCTTGAAGAGAAACTACGGACACTAACTAAGCGCAGACGAAGTGTTGAATAAGTTAGTGAATACACTGGGGGGATTTGGGAAACGTTGCCATGCTCCACAGAGACAGTTTTTATCCAGAGTACACGCTAACATAAACAAGTTTAACACGACGAAACCGTTGTCACAATCCGTAGAGAAATGTAAAGGTCCGGTTCCAATGGAGTACTTGGTTCGTTCTATCTGATCAGATGCTCGGATCCTCTTGATGTCTTGTAGTGGTCAGAGAGCGCTTCAAATGTTGTAGTCGTCACGATACTCAAGAATTTTATGTAAATAGTAAAATTTCAGCAAGTTTAACGTTATATATTATCCCTTCTGGAGAGTCCATCCGATGAGCTTGGACAATCCGACGCGCCATGGACAATAAATGATGATTTGCCTCCAAGATTTTATTTACCCAAGTCTTCAATAGATTTCACCGTACAGTAGTAAATTGCCTACTATGAAGATATA
>SDVV010046094.1:0-10005 GCA_016164225.1 Gammarus roeselii
TATATATACAGATACAGACACTAGGCCGCATCCCCCAGATAGGGGGTGGCCGCCGGCAAGACGCACCTCACACAACTTATCCCTTTTGTGCTAAAGGGTCCGGCCGGTACCCTTGCAACATACACTCTGGGTCACAAGTGTAGTCCGAGGATGCGTCGTCAGCAGCAGGGCCCGACACTTTTCACTGGTTTACCCCCGCCGTGTCATGACGGCCCGGCCTCCCCAACCAAGACCATCCCGACAGCGGGATGCCAAGGGCGGGAAAGCACATCAGAGCAGCGTCAAAATAAACTATTCCCAATCATTCTTCACTCACGCTTTTTCATTGCACTCTCTCTCGCCACCTCCACATTCATGTCTCTCCTTCCTAACGCCTGCTTCACACCATCCATCCATCCACCCAAACTTTGGTCTACCTTTAGGCCTGCGACCACTCTCCTCCGCATTCATCACCCCTTTTAAACAATCTCCTTTCATCCATCCTCTCCATGTGCCCGAACCATCTCAGAACATGCGAATCCACTCTGTCCTCCAACTTCTTCACCATCCCTGGTCTGATTCGAACCAGGTCGTTGGTGATCCGGTCTCTCAGCGTTACTCCAGCCGTGCTCCACAAACAATTCATCTCAAAAACATCAACCTTCTTCTCTCCTCTGCTCTCACCCCACTAGTCTCAGCTCAGTTGTCTTCAGTTATCATGCTTCCAAGTATTTCCTTGATTGTTGTATTATGTTATTCATCTTTGTTGTGTATTCTCCAGTGTATGGTCAATGTGTTGCTTGATTGATGACCAGCTACTTTATGTTAAATTAATCGCTCAGGATATCATTTGAAGGTCACATGATGACTGTGGTTATTGGCTGTGTTAACTGTAAGTGTATTCAATACCTCAGAGGTTGACTTCAACTCGTATCACATTTGATATTATTATAGTTTTGATTCTTTGCCTAGTGCTACACAACACTTTTCTAGCCGAAATTGCTCTGAAGTACAAGTATATATTTCTTCTTTTCAAATGCATAGTACTTATGTAGGTTCTGTTTGTCATTTCAACAGTGAATTGCTTGTTTTTTTTCAATTGTATGTGATACATTTTATGGTCATCCAGTTGTATTTATTGAGTTTATCTACTGCCAATTTGAATGGTGTTCCATGTGCAGTTCTTGTTTCTGATATTGCTGTATTTTAATTAGGCTTCTGATCTTTTACTACACAGAACCTGATACCCCAGTTCCATTCCTACCCAGACAATGCAGTATCTCAGGATTTTACTTATTTGCCAATTGTAAAGACTGCTGTGGCAGAGTGGTTAGCGTATCCGACTGCAGTGTCAGCTTCTGGTGCTGCATGTTGCAAGTTCAAGCTTTGGTATGGACAAGGCAGTCTTGTGGCGGGGAGACTAGGCACATCTCCCCTCATTGTCAGCCTAACCTACCCACTGTTTTATGTCTATACATACAAACATACCTATTGTACTGCCACCCCGATTTTCAATATAAAGTTCAAAAAGTTGTAGAAACCGTCTTGGAGGATGAGGTGGCTGTAGGAGTGTGAGGAGGAAACTTTTATTATTGACCTTTTGTTGAACCCATTTGAATTAACCAGAGATTCTTGCAAAACCCATTAAACAGTACTATTTAAAATATATATATATACAATTTGTAAACTTTATTTGACTATGATGTATGAAGTTCAAGTTTGACTGTTGAAAATAACATTTCCAGTGTTGGATTGTTTGCACATGCTGTCGCAACTCCTGAAAAAGTTGTAGCTGTCGTTTAGCTGTCTAATTGAATTGCAACGATACATGGCACGCATCTTCCTATTAAAAGGAAAATTATACACTTTGAAAAACCAAATTTCCCTGCTGGGGCTGCGAGACAACTCCACACAATGATGAGCACAGAAGTTTTCTTGTAAATATATAAATAGTACCCAGTATGAGGGAATTCAATGAAACAAACCAACTTGAAGAAAAGCAAAATTTCAGCTTCCTTCAGCTAAATTAATAAATGCATTTAAGAAAACTGCCAATAAGGAATATGCTTATGTATTGCTACACTTACAAAGAAATAATCAAGTGCTTTAAAATTTTTACTATGTATTTGGTCACATGTTCAAACACAAGTTCAATTACACCATGTTGTAAACTGGACAAACACTGTTGGTTCTGTAGGTAGTTCATGTTCCCCAATGACACCTTAACAGTAACCAACCAACTAAGTAGCTATAGCATGGAATAAAATGTTCCCTAATGCCAGCTGAACAGTAGCTGACTGATTATAGCATGGAATCCGGAACAACGTCGAGGTGCATTTTCAGAGTGAATAATGTCAGTTCTCAATAACATGAAACACAATAGGCTGCTTGCAATCAAACTTTGTTTCCAAATACCTATGGGTGACTTGAACAATTGGAAATGATTGGAATACTTGGAGCAAGAGCATCATAGACAATGGATATGCGATTACTATTTTAGCTTAGCTAATTCATCTAATAGCATCATAAATCATTTGTGCACATGATGATGGAAAATAAACATTTAGTCACACAATCCAGTATATAACTGTATCATGGATATGAACATAATCAGTTACAACATAACCGCACAGTCATACTGAACAAACAGGCATGGATGTTTCACAATTATATTTCATTGTTAAAAAAATACAACTGCTATCAAATGATGGGGTAAAACCTGTTCTTAGGAATGATGATTAGTGTCATGGAAGTCACTTGTGTGGCTCATGAAATGTAGCTATTATAGATATGAATACGTGTATTTCTACACAAAGGACAGTTTGGTCCCATACCTCAGAGATTGGCTAAAAAACAAGGTGCCACCATGTGATGTTGGGCTAATCTTGGTTCGTTGTTGCACAGATCTTGTGACTACTGTTCCTAGACAATAAATAACTCAACCTTCAGTCTTTCATTCACTGTCATCTACATGCAAATTTTTGAACAACTCAAATGCTCTAAATAGGCATCAGATCATTCAAATTGATACTATTCAGTGGTAGCTAAAGAACAAGCTCTTTGATCTTAAAAATAGTTGGCTACCTCAATAAAGTGTATATGTTCTGAAGCTCAACAAGAGCTGAAAGTATGTAGGAATAGTCAGCTATTTGTGGTATCCACACAGACAACCCTTGTTCAGATATTATTAACTGAGCCTAGGATTATACAAAGCATGAGCGACCATAAGGAAGTTCAGGCCAAACAATAGATTATGTGAAAACTCAAAGAAAGCCTCAGGAAGATAAAAAAAATGATTGGTGGTAAAGTTTGCTGATTCAAGCAGCTAACCAAGTAGCAGACACAAAAGGGACCCAGAAACGTACTACCCCATTTTCTGCCCCAAATGGATGATGTAAACTAATAATCTCATTCATGGATATCAACAATTTATCCCATTCCTGGTCATTACCTATTTTTCCCATTTCTGGTAATTCTATGAAACTACATGTGAAAAAAAGTGAATAATGTGTTATCCTACAGAGTGTTAATTATGCTGCTTGTTGGCAGACTGTCCAGCATGCTATACAAATCATGGCATCTCAAGAATAAAGCGTCAGTAACTGCAAATACATTCAAACATGTATTTCCCCAGAAAGGGTAGCTAGCCATAACTACATTTTATAGCTACATAGCTACATATTTTAAATACCTTTTTGAAACTTTTAGAACAGCTACCTATATATATGCATATTAGTATACATATATATATATATACATTAATATATTATATATTTTGTATATAGATAATATATATTCATACACACAAAAATGTTTAAAGTATGCATTAACCCAGAAATATTCTGTAGTGAGAATAATAAAACATTTCAACTGGGCCATCACATTCAACTATTTATTCATTCTACACATTTACAAAGTGGCATGGGTCCTAATTGTTCAAGCCAGAATCTGGAGCTTCAATTCTTAGATTTTACCCCTTATGCATCTTGCAAGTTCAATTATTTGCTCATATATACATTTGAATGAAAGTAGAACAGTTGCAGCGCTGCCCAGCAAATATCAAAAATATTTGACAAAGTTTATTACACAAACAAACTTTGCCTGATAATTAATTCAAAGAAATTACCAATTTCTTCACTTAGAATGTCAGAAGCAGCTCTCTTTAGGTGTAAGCCAACATATACCAACAACACCCCTACCCCTGAATAATCTTAAAATTTGAGTCAGCAGTAAGCTCACTTTGCATTATACTAAAGCTTTGCATTATGCTAGATCATGAAAAGCAGAGCCAATACAGAAACATAAAATGTGACCAGCACCAGCTTCATTTAAAAAATAATTGCCTAGAGTCCTTCAACATTAATCATTACTACTATGGCTGTTGACATCCGTGGTGGCAGCCACTGGCCAGATCAAAGGCGAGATGTGCTCCGCATAGATCTTGTAACCAACTCCCAAAGAGAGAGCAGAGACAACACAAGCTTGTGCTATTACACGCGTGTGGATGAGATGCATTGCCAGGGGGAGCTTGCGCCTTTTGATGCCGTAGAGCCCATACGCAACAACGCCACACCAGCCAGTAATGCCTGTTAAGATACAAAGTACAAATAAAATAACAGTAACTACCAGTATACTATGATGATGCTATGTAATTTCAATTTTTATTCAAGGGACTTACAAAAATAATGTCATCACTACTCATTTCCTATGCTTGCTAGTAATTAAGTGCATGATAGACTTTGCAGTGCACATATGTGATGGGTCACAGGTCCCTTTAGCTTGACGAGAGAAGGGAAAATTACACCATATGCAAAGCTGACATAGCTACTCGAAGTGCATCAAGATGCAAGTTGTCAATAACTGCTCATAGGGATGAGAGAATGAGGAGAAAATATTTACTCATAAGATTGTTGCTAGGAGGTATTTACTAGTGGAGCAGGTCTCAGCTTATGCATTCAGGTTCTTAGTTCAACAAACTTGGAAGCATATAGCTGTAAAAAAAAAATTGTAGGGCATAAATGCAAGGTGCTTTGTTGTTCATTCCATCATGCTTGTGTACCATGTCATAATGATGGCAATAGTCATTACAAACATTGACATGTTGATGGAAACCATCACATTATTTTGGAAACAATTTACAATAAATTAGTATATAATTATTACCTAGCTACCATTAAGGCGTGTTATTTAAACCATAACAAAAAGTTCTCCAGAAATCAGACAAGGTAGCTACCAAGTAGCTAGCTATTTCTTGAAATATTGTGAACCAAACTCCCACTTTGCTGATTATGCAATTTATTTGGCATGGAAATGCAGATTTAGGTATTGAATGTTGCGTCTTCTGAATACCAAGTGTTGTCAGGGAGGTTTACTGTGTGCAATACCAGAACACTAGGTGATGTGTCAGTGAGCTCTTTGTGTTGTGTGTATCAGGAGATAACATTTCAGACTTACGAGGAATTTTACTTCGGAAGTCAAATAAGTAGCTTATAACTGCGAATGAAGAGCAAGCAGGTCAAGGCAGTTTTGCCATCATTGCCAAACAACTAACAAATTGATACGTGGGATTCACAAGTCTCCTGTACATAAATGCCTCAATGTTTCAATAGGAACATTGACTAAGATAGGGTGAAGAATCATTGTAAGATGATGTGATGTTATTCACCGTGGTGGCCCCAGGACTGCTTAACACACCAACAAGGCCAGAGCGCAGAGCAGGAAAGGGGGGCACAAACACCAGCAGACCAGGCCCACAGGAGACTGGCAAAATTAGGTACTGGACAATTTTAAAATTTGTGCTTTGGAGGAACTAAGTAGCAATTGAGTTAGTCATAACATTTCAGAATGGAAAAAAATATACAACATTATTAGGATAATACATTTCTAGGAATTATTCATGCAATAAATAAGCAAAAGCTTACTTATGGGGAGTGACATCCATCAATTGTATCATTCCCAACAGGCAAGCCATTTCATGCACCAACACAACTCACACTGAAGTACCTAAAATTACTATATCATAGCTTGTAGCAACTGTATGAGAGGTTTCAAACATGTATTCCATCCAAAGATGAGTCCAATACAGTAAGAGGAGGTACAAAAAAGAGAAAGACTGTTTTTTCATTAATTAAACTCAATCAAAATACTCCACAAGAGTTTTCAAATGATGCATTGCATTTAGTTATGACCTGAAAACTGGATGAGGAAAACATTTTTCATGATTTTTAAATTTTTCAAAATCATTTATTATTGGATTTATATATATGTATACATTTCAAGAAAACTCTTAGAAGCATCTATAAAGGTACTCAACAATACCTTTCTGATGATGCAAAACATGTTACTAAAGCTTTGAAACTGTATCAAGAGACCCCTTTTAATCAACAGCTCTGTTTCACATTGTGGTAGCTACTCCACAAAAGCAGACCCCTTTTATTCAACCAATCTGTTTTACCTTGTAGTAGCTACTCCACAAGAGCAAACCTTTTTTTTTCAACAGCTCTGTTATACATTGTGGTAGCTACTCCACACAAGCAGACCCCTTTTATTCAACAAACCTGTTTTACTTTGTGGTAGCTACTCTACATGAGCTTTCAAATTGAGTATCAAATGTCAGGAAAACTTTACAACTAGAGTAAGAAGAGTTTCAATCTTCAAACTACATTGAATGGACGGAAGAGAAGACAGACAAATATGTTTTGGGAATCGGGGTCCCAAACCTATTTCAATTATATATATCTGACACTCATTGTTTGGATAAAAAAAAACACTTTTCAACACTGTCTTCTTGCTGGTGCTGGGAGATGATGAATTAGGATCAGAGTAGCTAGCTATAATGATTATAAATAAAAAATATATATAAAATTATGCAGACCTTAACCATGAGATTTAAAAAAAATAGACAAGGAAGAGGTTCAAGCATTTATGGTAACTCATAAATATAATGTACTGGCACTTCCAGAAAAACTAGGTTTGGACTGTAGGAAAGAGCATTGCTTCCATGACTGATACAAAGTGGAACAAAAATTGCTCTGCAATAAGTTATGTATACCAATACTTCATATGATAGTATATAGTCATCAGCAGCTCATCACCCACTGCAGGAGCTGATTTATTTTCCAGTAGCTAAATAACTATACCAGCTCCTGTTGGAATAATGAAATTTGACATGAATCAAGGCCTGTAGTTGAGATGTAATCATGCTGAACTATAGATCAGTAGATACAAAGGTTCTCCATAAGGATAATGTATGAAAATTCAATGAGCCTAGTTAAGCCTGAATAACAGTAGCTAACAAGTAGTTATTTGGATGCCTTGAACCTCACTTTAGCTGTGTCAAGTCAGGATAAAGTTTGAAATTAGCACCAATGCAGATACTAGAAAGCAGGCAAACAGCCTAACCCAGTAGCAAAGGCTACAATGTGCACCAATAGTCAATAAATAATCAAAATTACCACCCTTATAATGCATCTGCATCAAGTATGGAGGTGAGAAAGCATGTGGGGGTAGTGTGCTTTACATAGCAATTAGACGTTTTACTTTTCACAGCATGGTCTCTGTATTTATTGTTGGGAATCTGCAGATTGTATATTCAGAAGTCTACCATCCAGCATGGCAGCTGAAACTATGACCAAGATTCACTGAATTCAAATAGGAAATTCTTGGAATTCTTGGATGTGCACAATCATTACACAAGAAATGCAAGTAGACTTGCAATACCTTGTTCAACTAGATCTAAACCAAATTCAGTGTCCACTTCAAATGTGTTAGATTTGAAACTTGCTAACTCCAGCTCACCATCAGAATGTTAATCTTCAAGTCAAGATTGGAAGTTATACTCGTCTTACTAGCTCATTCATGAATTAGCGCTGCATTATAGCTTTCTCACTTTTACAATCTATCTGAAAGTGTAACCTTGCTAGATATAGATGAATCACCAGCTCAACAACCTTGCAGTATAATTGAAGTTCAAATTTTTCAAAGTTTATACTACTCTTTTGTAGAATAGTGTTGGGCATTCAACTGTCCCTGTGTCGTTTCCAGTTGGTATCAAGGTCTAATAAATCGGGATACATTGCTTTTAGGACTTTTAGTGTTGAGTAAAATCCATTGGTTAGTACATAGGATTAGGTAGCTGCAGAATCTCCAAATAGCTTCTGCAGCTACCTGCGTGGAATCTTGTTGCAATAAAAAAAATTAACATCTTCCATTTCACTGCTGTAGGAGTAGCAGATGTACTTTCCTTCTCATGCATGACTTCTATCAAGTATGGAGGTATAACTAATGCATAAGGTGTGGAAGGATGAACGCATCAAAAATAGGAGGAAGGTGGGGATAAAGCATCAAGTAGGGGGAGACACATGCATCAGATAAGGCAGACAAATACATCAGATAGGAGAGACAAATGAAAGCTATTAGAAAACTAAATGCACCATGTAATAAGGGAAGACAAATGTGTCTGGGTATCAATGTGATGGCTATGAATGAACCAGACATACCCTCATGTCTTAAAAAACCTGAAGAATGAGACTGTAGGCATTAGATACCATCAAGATATGCTTGCACATCCAGGTTAGAAACTGGCAATTGCCATCAGCCCACCTATGAACACAATACAGAAATATACATCAGAACTCACCAATGACCATCAGAGGACTCTCTTTCACCTTTCGAGCCAAACGGCTGTCTTCGTTGGCGTCATCCATGTTATATGTTAGGAAGAAGAAAACTATCCAGTCACAAACACTACAGATGAGCCTATAGAGATTTAACCACTGAAAAAAAAAGTTAGCATATCAAATTACAACAACATTTGATAACGTGAGAAATCTACGTTAGATTGAAACGGCTCTGGGAGAGACTAGATTGAACGTTAAGTGGAGTGACTCCCAGAGCAATGTGCAGTTAATCCAGGGTTGTAATGGGTATATATATACACCTGAATACATGACCAATTAACCTGTCCAGTCAGGTGTGTTATTTTGATGACCAATGATTTTTTGAAAATCCCCCTGAAAGGACAAGAAAATGTACTTTTTCATAGTTATTTTTTTATATAAACATTTTTTTCATGGTTGTAGATCATATTTCCCTTAATTAGTTCAGATGAGAGTATGGATTCTGTAATAACTAGAATTAACTGTTACTTCAGTAGTTAATCAAAGTATCATAAATTTTATAATACCATAAATTATACCTAAGTAAGTTATAACAATTTTAAATTGTGATAGACAGTAACTAAATCTGATCAAAAATACATAAAATGATAATAGCATAACTTGAATTAATCAATTGAGATAATACCATAGAACTCCATAAGGAACAAATTGAGAAAATGTTTTTACATGTCTACTGATATATTAGCTACCATTAATTATTACTAATTATGAGTTGACATTTGTGACTTCCCCCTCCTCTACAGCCATACCAATCACCATTTGTTTGCACTTAACCCTTACACCTCTGCTGGGCTCCAGAACCCACTTGCTTTAGATTTTGTCCAATTTTGAAAAAACCAACACCACTTAAAAAGTTTTTGTCCCAGCATAACGCCTGAAGTGTTTGATCAGGTGTTATCTAACTTATTTCAAGGCCATACAACTTAACTATTTAGTAAGTGCCCACTATTGGCTGTGGTCTCTGGAGCCCAAGCCCTGTATAGTAGCCAGCACCATCTACTGGGCCCCAGAATCCAATGCAAAACTCTTGCCGCGCGCACCATCGGCTGTGGACTCTGGAGCCCAAGCCCTGTTCCGCACGCACTATGGACTGTGGACTCAGAGGCTGGGCTAATACAGTATAATAAATGTGTGTATTACAATGCATGATTCTATATTTATATACTTGTATGTTCATTTATATATTATTTGGTTTTGTTTTCCAACTAATATATGTGGATTCTTGGGTTTGGCATGTTATTAATCTCATGTTCTTTTTCTTTTTTCCCATTCTGGTATTCTGCACTTATTACATATTTGCACATCATGCACGCATAAATAACAGTAAAAGCATGCGCTAATAATATAT
>SDVV010046095.1:0-10005 GCA_016164225.1 Gammarus roeselii
CAACCACTATCATCTCCGCCAACTGCCTTATCAGCCCCAAGTTGTTCCGACTACCTAACTACGGTACCATTTTTTAACAGCGAACATTCATAGCGTTCCTCAGTCACACCAGCCACTGTCATATCTGCCAGTGACATTCTGGCGAAAATCTGTTTCAGCCCACGTCAGAATCAGCCACCAGTCGTACCATTTTACCGGTTATCACTTTAATGAAACTTTTCCTGCCCAACCTAACCTAACCTAGGGTGCGTGTTTCTAACCCGCGGGGCAAAGGTACGTATTTCTAACCCGCGGGGCAAACATACGTATTTTTG
Organism: Gammarus roeselii; assembly: GCA_016164225.1. Classification (NCBI taxonomy): domain Eukaryota; kingdom Metazoa; phylum Arthropoda; class Malacostraca; order Amphipoda; family Gammaridae; genus Gammarus; species Gammarus roeselii. The sequence continues at coordinate 315 of SDVV010046095.1, forward strand.
TAGGGTACGTAATGCCGTTTTTAGCGTTTTTTTATTGAAGTTTCATTAAAGTGATAACTGTTAGGTTGGTACGAATGTTTCGCTGCAATGACAGTGGCAGATATGACAGTGGCAGATTTTGAAGTGGTGGAAAATGCGTGTGGGCTGAATCAGCGTTAGGTAGAAAGCACGTGGGCTGAAAGATTTTTAGCGGTTATGACAGTGCCCGGCCATGACAGTGAGGTGAAGTGAAGTGGCGATAGTGCGCGTGTGCGGGAATAATTTTAGCGCGAACGCTGGGCTCCCTTTACTCTTTGGACATTAGGATAAGAAAACCTCAGGCGAACGTTGGATCAGACATGAATGAAATCGTATTAAAAACTTTTATTAGTAACGTGTTCCGTCAAATATGATGCACTGGCACCCAGTGCAGATGAAAATACAAATATGTATGTTTACATCCTCATTATAACACGAATTATTTTATCGGGGAAGACATCACTCATTCCAATAGTTTTTTTAATAAATTGATGTAAAGTATGTTATGAACAGGAACTGGGTTCATACGAAAACCAGAACTTTGGTCATTGCTAAGTGTATCTATCTACGCCATTTCAGCTGGTATGATCTGTGGTGGACGAAATCGCACATCAGTGTCTCTTGCTAAAACGTATTAAGAAACTGGTTATCCTGAAATGGCTGCGAGTAAAAAAAATCAGTTATCGGAAGACGCTATTTAAGTAAACATAAAGTCGTCCTTCCTAACACACAACAAATAGACTTGCATAAAATAGTCTTTTCATATTAACTTAATTAACAAGCAGTGTGTTCTTAGCTGCTTGTTTTGATTTGGTAAAACTTGTTAGAATCCTACTTTTTTCTATAGTTTTACGTTTATATAATATACAACGACCTTGTGACGTTCATTTGTCGTAGGTTGATGAGTCTCTCAGTATGATATTATTGGTAAAATATTCAAACATTTTTCTTAAGAAAAATGACAATTACACTTCTTGCCATCAGTCAAATTTTCTAGAAAGAAGCGACATAATTTCAAGGTACATTATTCGGCTGTCTTCAATGGTTATCGAAGGGGCAAACAAAATACCTGATATTTCGAGTAAACAGAAGCAATTTTTCATTTGGTTTCTCTATGACACTGGCAACTCATGCAAGCTTCGTGTCTGTACATCATTAGTTGAGTTTTCTTCAAGAATTATTCCACCCTCGACGGTTGTCTCTTACGCAAAAAATATATTTAAAAAAGAGTTTGCCTTGCACTTAGATTGGTTGCACTTATATCAGTCAACAAGGAAAAATGAGTTAGTTTGTCTCGAAAACAATCAAATGAATCTGCTTTGATTTCATGGATGGATATCAAAGTAGCTATATTTTCGCTGAAAATTTTTTCGTTTTGAGATTTTTTTATTATTTGCGTTCGGAACAAAGTGCTTATGCTTCAAATCTTCTTTGAGAGCCAGAGAAATATAGTTGATACATATATCCTTCCATCAAGTTTTTCTACACGTGTTATCGATACATGAATACAAAAAGAAAAATGTTTTGTTGCGGCAGAAAATTATGCAAAAACACTGTTCAATGTTTCATCTTTGTCCTATTCAGAAAATTATGGTAATGTTGATTTACGCCGCACAAAACGGAAAAAACATTTTACGTAAACGGGAAATTTGATATATATGAACATTCAGTAATTTATTTGGTACTTGAAAGGAAATTGATAACATAATACTGTATGAATGCAATTTCTAGTATTATAGGAAAACATTTACCTTTATTGGAAACGTGAAAGTGGAATGAAAGCTCACAAGTCGGATAGGAACAAAGCCGTTTTGAGTTCCCTTGACCAGGTAATGCGTTACTGTCTAACCGTGACTCTGTTGGCATCTTCCCCTACTCTCCCACATTACATCCCCCATATCCCACCCTCTCCCCAGTAGGACTATCACATTCAAGATACCCTCCAGTGTCTTTAACTCGAGTCAGTCGGGCGTACCGCAGGCTTTCTCGGTTTTCCGGTTTTCCTATCGGTTACAGATTCACGGTCGTGTTGCAAGTTACGGTGACCGTTATCACGGTCCCCACGAGGAACAGGACAGCCTGAACACTGGTCTGCGACATGGTACGACCTTCGTAAAGTTCCAATCCGAGAGTTGGTAATGCTCCGATCCTCCGTTCCGCAACGACCCTTCCAGTCCGGTAACTGGATAATCCGGGAAGTTAAACGAGCGAGTTACAAGTTGCCGGGTTAATGGGGCCGCTGCCGCTGATGTTGCTGTAGCTGGAACCGCTACTACTCCTACTCATGATGATGCTTCTTTCCTGTGGTAGCGGTGCTTCCAGTGGCAGAAATTGCTACTGGCGATGATAATTCTGATGGTGTTTCTGGGGCAGCTCTTGTTGCGTTGACACCATCAGAATGCTGCTGCTTCTGGTGATGATACTAATATTGTTTCAGTGGTAGCTGTTGTTGCGCTGACGCATGCTTCATTTACTGATAATGATATGATTAATTTTGTTCTTCATGTTGCAGCTTTTTTTTTCCTCTCTACTGAAGTCGGAGGTGGGTGGTTAGATCCTATCAAGGAAGTGTGTTCTGGGGATAAACATTTCTACGGATCCCAGCCCAAAGGTGATCAGAGGGGAAATTCATGGTACCCTCTCCTCCGAAAGAAATGGAAAATATTTGTACAAATCTTTTGGGAACAAAGTAATATGCGTAAATAATTGTCACATGATCTTAAGACGATGTTCAAGACTTTTGAACCGCAGGACATACCGTTTTATTTTTATTGATCGTTTCTTAAGTTATGTCGTGATAAGAAGATTTCTGTTCGAGGAGACTGAATGCCCCATCCTGTGGACGATGTTGAGCAGGACGCTGGAACACTAGCTTGTGATTGTTATAGGATGAATGATCTTTACTAACTCATTCAATCTCATTCATGGTTTCTTCTCCTACCTATTTCGGTATTTCTCCCTATTCAGTTTTAAGTGTCGTTTTTTCTTCCCTGTTTCTTTTTATTTTAGTTTTTAATAGTATTAATAGGTAGGTAATAAATGAAGCGTAAAAAAAATATTTGAATTAAATTTGGAGTGAACTTCTCTGATCAAAGTTTTATAATTAAATTTACCTAACCAGTAAATCGATTATTGGAAATGTGTGTACCCCGTAAATAAATCATTTTCTCACCCTGTATGGTAGGTATATAATACTTATGCTGTCATTTGCTTTGTCAAACTTTTTTGGAAAATAATGCAACGTTGCGTTGATAAACATCGCGTTTCCATGAGCAACACTATCACGCTACACTTACAGTAGCAGTCACAACGCTACAATTAACAGTAAGACGCTACAATTAGCAAGGTCAGAGCGTCCACAGCAGCACCACACTGTCATGAAGAATGATATTGCTACTGTTTGCAATCCCTTACTGTCACTAGCAGTACCAGAGTGCTGAGTGAAAGGGTCTGAATGACTCGTTTATGAGCGGCTCCACGCCGGCATCAGTCTGCCCCGTGCGACGGGCAAACATTGCCGACTAATTATCCCTCGTTCACCCACACTCGTCTATACAACTCGTCCACCCACACTCGTCTATACAACTCATTCACCCACACTCGTCCATAGAGCTCGTCCACCCACACTCGTCTGTACAACTCGTCCACCCACACTCGTCTATACAACTTGTTCACCCACACTCGTCTGTACAACTCGTCCACCCACACTCGTCTATACAACTCGTTCACCCACACTCGTCTATACAACTCGTCCACCTACACTCGTCTATACAACTCGTCCACCCACACTCGTCTATACAACTCATAGACCCACACTCGTCTAAACAACTCATCCACCCACACTCGTCTATACAACTCGCCCACCCAGACTCGTCTATACGACTCGTCCACCCACACTCGTCTATACAACTCGTCCACTCACACTCGTCTATACAACTCGTTCACCCACACTCGTCTATACACCCACACTCGTCTATACAACTCGTCAACCCACACTCGTCCATACGACTCGTCCACCCACACTCGTCTATACAACTCGTCCACCCACTCTCGTCTATGCAACTCGTCCACCAACACTCGTCTATACAACTCGTTCACCCACACTCGTCTATACAACTCGTCCCCCCCCCACTCGTCTATGATGTTTCCAAACACGCTCCTTCATATTATAAAATTCCATTCGTTCAACCATGATATATCCATCATCGCAAAAAAACATGCTTAGTACACATGAGATAGCACAGTCGCCGATACTGCAAAGGTCTACTACGAAGTCTTCGCTTGAATGCTTTCGCGTACCTATGCGTGCGGTATTAATCTATTGAGAAATATCCACGTGATTTTGTGAGTAGGAAATTTATATGTAGCATAAGACGATTAGAAAGAAGCGGGACTTGCTTTTTTGAACACCATTACTCCCTTCGATTCGTCGAACCATTTAACAATCCTAATTATTCTCGCACGATGGAGATGATATAAAAATCACATTTCAAATAATTAATGTTTCAGGCTTAGTACAAGAAGTAGCGTATGTATTCGGATAAAAAGTATTGTACGTTGCCTATAAACCGTTCGTTGAAATATATTCCTAGTAATAAATTCGTCAATGTTATTTAATTATCGTTATACTTTTTTTAATACGTTCCAAGGAACTCAAAAACGTGAACAGCTCTTCGAAATTAGCGTGCGTAGACCAGTCATCATTCGTTGGATAATGAAACTTTACGAAAAAGTATCGACGCAGGCAAGTAGCAATTTCATAGCTTGCATTGACAAATTGGTGCTGATAAATTCCCAAATACTGATTATAGTTCATGCTCTTCTATCCATTGACATCCGGAGTCAGTTAGCCCCGAGCGTGACAGGGTTCACTGTCAAAAAAGAGAATGAAGTACTGCTAGAAGGTACTTTGTTTCTATCTGCAGAACTAAGGGATCATTCAATTACCATCCGATAAATTTCAAATGCATCAATTTTTAACCTCCCTATCAATTAATGATCAAATGAATACTATTCATGCCAAACATGTGCATCAAACAATGATATTTGCTCCGCTACAATCAATTAATAATTGGTTATGCTTCAATATATAAACAGCTAGACATGCGGCTAAGGGAATGATTTAGACTTAACATTACTAACTGGTACATGCGTCCCTCTTAGTAATAGAATCAGCATGTGAACAATAAGAAACGATTATGTATTCTTTCTGCAATACTATCAGTATCAAAGGGAAACTGAAACAAATTCAGAATGAACGAACATTTTTGTACAATTCAAATTGATCGAGACTGTTGTCGCCCAATTGCCCTCTATTAAATCATGAATTGAATGTACCATCGATCATTGAGGGTGAGCGCTTCTATTTTCCATGAGACCGCTGCCAAAACCCGACTTCATTTCCTTCTCATGAGACCACTGCCAAAACCCGACTTCATTTCCTTCTCATGAGACCACTGTCAAAACCCGACTTCATTTCCGTCTCATGAGACTAATGTCAAAACACGACTTCATTTCCGTCTCATGAGAACACTGCCAAGACATTACTTTATTTCCGTCTCATGAGACCGCTGCCAAAACCCGAATTCATTTCCTTCTCATGAGACCACTGCCAAAACCCGACTTCATTTCCTTCTAATGAGACCACTGTCAAAACCCGACTTCATTTCCATCTCATGAGACCACTGCCAAGACATTACTTTATTCCCGTCTCATGAGACCGCTGCCGAAACCCGACTTCATTTCCTTCTCATGAGACCACTGCCAAAACCCGACTTCATTTCCTTCTCATGAGACCACTGTCAAAACCCGACTTCATTCCCGTCTCATGAGACTAATGTCAAAACCCTGCTTTATTTTTGTCTCATGAGACCACTGTCTACCTCATTCTTTCTTCCCGTCTCATGAGACCACTGTCTAAAGACTTCATCATTTCCTTCTCTGTGAAATGATTTAGTATCAGTATTATGAACAAATAGGAGATAATATATTAATTTTTCATACTTTTATTCCGTGACTGCATTGTTGAGTCGGTTTTCATAAAACTGTGTATAACGAATCATTTATGCATGCCAAAATTTTGAACAATATCAATATGACACTCCTCTATTGAGACGTTTGGGAGTGTAATCCCCCAACAACCTTATCTTATCTCTGGTCGTCCCTGCTGCTGTCGCACCAGTGCGCTGCGAGCTGTTGTTGAGGAAGGTTGTTCGTCACGTGCTCTCCGCTGCAGTTCTCTCAGACATACCGATCAGCTGACTCGAGCGCCGGCAGCATGAAGGTCAAGGAGATAATTCATTTGAAATGGAAATTAAAGTTCTGCAAGAGTGTTGAATTATTTTATGATCTGTAAAGTGTATTGAGCTCCTTTACTGTTTTAAAATCATTTAATATCATTAAGGAGATACGGAAACTTTTGAGCGAAACACATAATAACAAATTCAATAGTATTATGTCCCGTATTTTCTTCATGGTTAACAGGAACAAAATGGTGAGTAAATGGATGGCATCTTTTTAAATTGGATGGTATTTGATTTTTCTTGTCAGTGATTTCGGAAACGGAACAAAATTTTGGTAACCCTTAATTAAATAATAAGTTATTCAAGGATTAAAACTGTCCTCTCCCGTTCAAAGGCGTTAGCAGCCCTACATTTTTTGGCGTTAAAAACGGGACCGTGATAATGTATATCGGAACAAGAACCCTATTAGTTCTCATTTTCTTAATGAATTTTCAGCCAGCTACGGAAGAATTTCTGAAAATTCCTTCTACAATTGAATCTTGTTAGCTTTTCATATTGGAATGTAAAAAGAAGTAGGCATGATTGTAAGTGAAATATGCGGAGCAATCTCCGTAGACCCAACTGACAGAATCCCCCAATTACACGTATTTGCCTTTTCATTTCAACTCTAAAACCAATGAAAACGGTAAAATAACTTCCGTAATTTCTATGTGTGACCCGTCGGCGTATCCTATATAGATCGAAAATGTTTTCGTGAAACTATGTTTGAATCAGCATAGCTAATGCCGATCACCATATCCTGTGTCGTGAAGTATAGGTTTGACAGTGAATAGTTTTCCCGTACACTAGAGACCCATTACAACGCATGAAGGCCTACGACCCCCAACTCTGCCAATTGACCATTAAAGATGGGGGTTGTTCATCAGATACAATTTGATAACAAATGATGAACGCAACATCGGCATGTTCACGAGCGTTGTGCTGCTTCCTAGCAATTTTATCGTTAGATTAGTTAATTTGGCTAGATCATAATTACTAAAAGGTTATTCGTGGACGATACAAATGCGTGGTCAAATAAATTAATCACATTGGGAATATTAAAAGCATGATAATTAATTTGTGATACATTTTCAAGGAAAATAGCGATTTTGTTGCTTTGATCAGCGAATAAACTGTAACATTTATAGAGTTTTGTTTTGAAGTAGCAACATCCGAACCTTAACACAGATCAATACGATCATATATCAGATTACAATTGTATGCTAATGAAGTGAATCCATTCATGGGGGAACTAGACCTATTAAAATTGACTTCATGGAACAAATACTTAATTATTTGTTTGTGTTTCCAGGTGGGGTGGGAGTCGACCGTATGAATCGTCAATCGGAACACAGAAAAACGTTGCCCTCTTTCTGATGCTAGGTTACTCTTCTCTCTACAATTCCTGAACAATGTCTCTGTTGGCAGATTTCAATCAATTCATTGAGGTGGATATAAACGCTTCCGTTTCACAGCTATATTGAAGATTTTGTATACATATTTATATCGATATTCGAAGACCTACATGGTATGGACAAAATATTCAAATTTTCATGCATGAGCAATTTGAGGGGCGGAGGGATATTTTCTTCGGGGGTTAGGGCAAAAACTTGATGAAGATCAGTGTTCTTCGTTGAAGCGATGATAGCTGAGTTTGTTCACAGTTGATGCACCCATCTTTTAGAATGCCTCATTTTGTTTCAGTTTTTGTTTGATACGATTCAGATAAGAACAGAAAATAAGGACCTATTATCCGATGCATTTTTTCCGGAAATTGGAATAAAAAATGTTGGCACTCCTAGAGAAGAAAACTTCATATACTAACATAGGACAATACCTCCCCAGCTTACTGAGATGAGCCTGATCTCAAAAATGTAGTTAAAGTCGATAAAGTTGAATGTTCAGGAAAGCCAACACAATGAAGGATGTAAGTTGGAAATTGCCCACCTGCCAAACGATATATAGCATGGGTGCCAGCACCGTTCCCAGCACTCCCAACATTTGGGAGCCGACAAAAATGAATAAACTGTTTGCGACATTTATCTTTTATTTCAAGGAAACGATCCCCTTGATTTTTTTCGTCGTCCACAATATAAGATAATGCTTCTTTGGTTGAAGATATGACGTCAATGCAAATGACGAGGAACTAATCTTGCAAACATGATGCAACTGTGGTTGGTTCATCTCACACACAACCACTCTTTGTTGGCTAGGAAACTGATATATTACAATCCTTTGTAGGGATCAACAGACTCGGATTAATAATTCAATTATAATATTTGATAAAATCCTATAACATGTTGACTCAGAGGATTGAAAAGAGTTACTTACCGTTATAATGCAAATCAGGAAAGGTGGGCCAGGGAACTTCTCTTGCATGGCTATATAAATAATTTTCCTCGCTGAACTTTCCCTCCCAAATTCCTCTACTAATTTGAACGAATTCTTCATCCGGAATCTTTCTCCGGTTACCTGCAGAAAACCTCCCACCGTCGCTGTTTCCATTCAAAAGTTTGCTCGGGATCCCAGAAGTTGGCTGAGAGAGTTCGTCTTCTTTCCACTCTGACCATCATACTGGAAAATTTCACTGGGAGATTTCACAGAAGATTTGTGAGCGAACCGGCCAATCATTCGGTACTGATGAACTGATCGCCTTTTTTATCGTTTCATTATATTGATCGTATCCTCAAGGTTCATTCACTGGCAAGGAAGTTAATAAATCTTGTTATTCAATTTATCGAATTTAAATGCTCGTCATGGTAATTTAGAATTATTTGAAATGAACTGGTTTCTTCTAATAATAATATTTTCACGAAAAACTTCTGGGATTTTTTATTCCAATTATTTTTTCATTGATAATACAATGATATTATAAAGTAATACACTACGACAGATCATAACAAACTTCTCTCATAGTCGCCTATAGGTGTGAATGTTTACTCTGAAAGGGCTTCTTTACTCGTGATATTGTAACAAACTACCCACAAAAAATAAGGAAATGAAGTTCAATGCCATGCTAGAGATATTTCCGAGGTTTTGCCCCATCCATCTTCATTATCAGTGCCCTGCCGAGGATAGGGAAAATGCCAATGCCAGCAAAGCTGATAGGAATCTCTTCATGTCCTCTTCGAAATAGATCATTACCATTAAATACAGAGTCTAGACGTTACAAGACAGATGTGTGCGGGTACATGCATTCGTTGGTCGTATTACCGTTCAAAGAAAATCCATTAGTTAATAAGCTTGACATTGCAAATATTTATTCAGTTAATGTGGAAAGCATCTGTATTTGTAATGCTAAACTAAAATTTTATACATGGTATCCGAGTCAAGTTTAACAACTAATCGATAGGTATCTCAATGTTGCATTTATTTGATTCATAGAAATAATA
>SDVV010046096.1:0-10005 GCA_016164225.1 Gammarus roeselii
TAATAAAAATATTGTCAAGAGATATCCCATCTGCAGTATGAGGAGCGAAAAGTGGTGATTCTTTGTTTATGATTGATATGAATGAAAATTCGAACTGTTATATATAGAGGCTGTAGTGGGTCAACACTGAGCGTTGATAGGTCAAGCTAATATTTCAGATGAGGGTTGCAGAATGGCTGCATAACTAACGGCCGTACCACGTCGCCTGATTGCGCTGCCGTGGTTAGCTGGCATGGAGAAATCAGTAATGAAGTCAGATTGGCAAATTGGTTTGGGGGAAGGTAGGAACTGTGAACAGAGGGGTGGCCGTTCGCTGTATGTTTAAGGAAGGTTTAAGGTAGTGAATGTGCAGTGATTCAAAAATTAGTAAGTTTTGGTTAGCATTTGTTTGGTTGATAATTTTAAAGTTATTTCTATGAAACGGGTGATTGTTGTCTTATGCATGTTTTCTGTGAATGGAGTGTAGGGCCGTAGAAATTCTCCTATCTGTTCTACTTGACACAGCCAGATGTTGGTCGATCCTCAACTTGTACCTCCTTCGAGTGCTTCCGACATAAGACGCATTGCAGTTGTCGTAAGTAAATTGATAAATGATGTCGAAACGCAACTCTAGTGGCACGAGGTCCTTGAACCGAAGGAGAGAACCGATAGAGAACATGTTCTTCTAGGAGAGGATGAACCGGATCTGTGGGTAGTATTCGGAAAGGGATGGGATTAATCTGTTGAACAATTTTTCTGATTCCTCGTCTCAGTAAGGTAAGGAGATATACATTTTCTTACGTTCTGCTGTAAGTACCTGTGTTGTTTTTATGAAGATGCCGTTTAGAAATTTCCTGCATTGTGTTTCAAAAATATTAAGGGGAAAGCCAATATTCAATAAGAAGTTACGTTGAAAATTTATTTCGATATTAAACGAAAAATATGAGGAGGAAAGATGAAAGGCTCTGCGGAACTTTTCAATATTCCGATTGACCAGACGACTGACATAACCTGTTCTCAAATTTTTCATTCAACTAATCTGCATTACGGCTTCACCCGTAAAGAATTCATAGATCTCCTAACTGTAGCCTGCTATAAATCCTTATTTTTCTTCAATAATTCTGCCTGCCAACAATGTGACGGAAAACAAATGGGATCCCCTCTGGGCCCCACTTTAGAAAATTCCTTTTTGTGCCACTTCGAAATAGTCTGGCTCAGAAACTGCCCACTTGAATTCAAGCTATAATATTACAAAAGATACGTCGATGACACTTGCATTATTTTTAGAGACCAATCCCACGCTCCCGCTTTTCTCAATTACATGAACGCCCAGCACGACAACATTAAATTCACCATTGTTATTATTATAATTATTATTATTATTATTATTAGATCATTTATTTCCATCGTCGGGCAATAGGTTTTCAATTTTTAGGAAATAAATAAATTCTTAAACATAAGACATGAAACATCAGTATCAACTACGCTACTTGAATTAACGAAAATGAGAGTTCAATTTGAATTCGTCACAACCCATCTCTAGGGGCCGCCGGTTCGGATTAAATGGTGAGAAATATTATTTACAGTAGTATAATTTGTTACACATATACAAAATGTCTATTTAGACAACATAATTTCGACCACATAGCGTTGGGAAAACCAGTGACACGCGAGGTTGAAAAATAAGAAATACTTTGTGTAGATAAATAACAAAATAAATATGTGGAAAATAAGAAGTACAAGTGGTGGCAAATCACGCATGCATGTGGTTAGAATCCCGAGAACATGAGGTTGGGACATCAAAATGTGCTAACATATTGCAATGAGTAGTCTACATTATTGTACGATGATAAAGATGTGGATGGACGACATGAATTATACAGAAAATATGAATACAATATCGGGTTGGGAAATCGAAAAGCGCTAACATATTGTATTGAATGGGTCTAAGCCATTGTATTAATAATGAAGGGGTGAATAGGCGACATAAGTTATAGAAAAAAAGGTTATTCATAAAATGCATACCAAACAACTGAATATACAATATACACACTTCAAGACCGCTAAGAAATTATTAAATGATTGACAATCAGAACAATACAATGTTGGAGTACACAAGTCGGATGAATACACTTCTGTTATAGAAGACAGAGCAAAATATTAGCTTATAAGGCAACGATTGTATCATCAAAAATGGTACGGTATTTATTGGAAATAGTTCAATTAATTATATTAAAATCGAGTTAAACTTTGTCAAAGTTAGAAGCTGCATATCGTTCCTCGAAAAGACTAAGTTAGTATTTTAATTATACTAAAACAACTGGAGTATTTAGAACATAGAAATAGACAAAACGCTAGGTAAGACTAAGTTATTGTCAAAGACAGTTGTGATCGGTAGCAACATAGAAAACATATGTATCGTCAGAGCAAAAACGATTAGATGGTGTCTCAATGTTGAGAGTTATGGTAGTGGTGGTTTCGGACATGCTCGAGAGCAGAATGCATTTTCTGGTTACTGGTATTATGCATTTTGGCTTGTGTTTGTGGGCAAAGTTACGGTTTTGAATTGATTGGACAATAGATGTTCATTAAATCTCTTCCTGAAAAACGTGTTGGATTCAAGATTCTTGAGGCTTGTTGGGAGGTTGTTCCAGGATTTTGGTCCGGTGATCGAAAAGCTCGACACGCAGTTTCTGTTTTCCTGTGTTCAACGTGTAGAGTATCATTATTTCTTGTGAATCGATTGTTCTTTTCACCTCGAGAATATATGTGCCTTTGACTGTCGGGTGAATGTTTTTCCTTGTCGATATTGAGCCACTGTAATTTTTTCGTGGAGACGACTTACGTGGTCTCGGTTTCTGTGGTTACCATCGTATGTTATTCTTGCTGCAAAGTTTATACAACGTTGCACTTTCCTTTAAATGGAAAGACAGTAGTTAATGCGAGAAAATACTAAAGCGTGGACAATCAGTAATCTTGAGGTGAAATTCAATAATTTTCTTGCAGAGTTTAGGAACAAAAGTGTTCCATTTAACTTGGAACACAGAGTAGTTACGTGTTCTCTGAAGGAAAGATCGGGATCAAACCCTACTCCCAAACTTATAACTTTATCTTCAACAGGAATGTCAGATTTGCCTATCCTGATAGAGAAATTCAATGGAACTGCTTTTTTTTCGAGTTAGAGCCGAACAAGATGCTTTTTTTTCCGAGTTGAGCTTGAGCCCATTTTTATCATACCAATATTTCAGATTAGTTACTTCTGTCCCAGCGCCGTCTTTCAGCTCATTCTGATCTGACGGTTTTCATGAAAGCAATATCCGAACATCATCGGCGTGCATTACTATTTTCTCTTGATTTTCTGGTATTTTACAGTCGATGTCATTTACCGAAACCAGGAACAACAAAGGGCCAAGTATCGAACCTTGAGGGACCCCAAAGGCAACTGTGACCGAATTTGACATAGTTGCACTATCGAGTTTAACTGAATGTTGCCGATTCATCAGATAATTTTCGAACCAAGTAGGGTCTATTCCGATGTTGCGGAGCTTGCCAAAACGAATTGTATGGCTTACGCTGTCGAATGCTTTCGATAACAATACGAGCAGAGATGTCTGCCCCTCATCAAAGTTTTTGTACAGATCTTCAGTGATGCTCACAAGTGCGTCTTCTGTTGACCATTTTAGCTGATAAGCATACTGACAGTCATTGGACAGCTTGTTTGATTCGAAGTAATCAATCAATTGGATAGATATTACCTCTTCTACAATCTTGGATAGGACAGGCAAAAGACTGAGCCGTCTAAAGTTGGGTGCCTCATTTATGTCCCCAGATCTATGAATTGCTTTCGTGATGGTATGCTTCCAGATCTCTGGAAAAGTTTCACTTGCTATGGAGGTGTTAAAACTGAGCTGATATAAAGCAATGTAACTATAAGGCTATTTTTTTAGATATTGTAGGGCTCAATCACCTATTCCTGTAGAATTTGCGGTCCTCAAGGTAAATACAGCTCGTTTTACTTCGGGTTGCGATACCTGTTTTGGTGTCTATTTGACGTTTGCTTCTTGGTCGCTGTCTCCATCGACAGCTTTTGGACTCCATGTATCTGTTGCGTCGCTCTGTAATCCTTGATAAGCTTCTTGGGTTACCTCTCCAAAAACCTGTTTCCCAACTCCAGCGAAGTAGTTGTTAAACTTCTCTGAAGCTGCTTGAGTGCTCGGATAAGTAGGCGAGGTGATTCTTTTTTTGTAGGGAACAATTTTTTTTCAATACATTCCACGTTTCATTTTTTATTGTTTTCGCACTGTTCTAGTTCCTCGTGATGGTATTCAATTTTTGCCCTCCTGACTTCTCGTTTGACTCTTCTATTTTGAATTCGAACTAATTCTAACCAAGTGAGGCTTTGATTTGCTCTGCGTTTGAGATATTTTTTAAGTGGAATTTGGTTTCGCAGTTGTTCTGTAATCCATTAAACCGGCATGCTTTTCATTGTTTTAGTTTCTGTGGGCGCCACAGCGTTCAAGCATGTGAGAAGATAGCCCATGAGTAATTGGGCTTGCTCTGTGACGTTATATGTGCTATGCATCGGTTTTATCATCTCGACGTTTGCCACTAGTTGTGCTTTGAAATTATCCGCGGCGTATTTTCTTTTTGTACGACAAGTTATTTTGTATACTTGTTTCTTCCCTTTTTTGATGTTAATAGTGCAGTTTATTTCATGATGGTCCGAGAAAGAATTGGGCTCCACGTCTGTGGTATCGATGTAAGACGGATTGTTACTTGTTAACAGATCCAATACAGTTTGGGATTCGGGAGTAATTCTTGTTGTGTTTTTTATGACCTGATGCAGCTAGAGTCTGTCTGAAATCGGCTTCATATTGTTTTATTTTAAATTCAATTGATCATTATTGAAATCTCCCAAAATATACAGCGTCATTCCTAAGCTGATAGCTTCTCGAAATCTTTCTTCGATGTATTGAAAAGACTGTACACTTGCTTTGGGTGGTCTGTAAAGAGAACCAACAACACATGGTCTGTTTTTTTCGTACCTGGATGTTCACCCAAAGGTCATCAACTTCATTGCTGTCGTTAAGCATTTCTTGAAAAGAGGTATATTCTTTTCACACATAAATCACGGTTCCACCTCTTTTCCTTTCTCTATCTTTTCTATAAACATTGAGGCCTTCAATCTCGATGAAGGTAGTGTTAATGTACGATTCCAGCCAGGTTTCTGTCAGACATAGAATGTCAATTGAGTCCTCCTTCATCATCATTTTGATGTGATCCATCTATGTTCATAGGCTTCTAACGTTTATATTTTTAATCACGATATTATTTATATTCTGATGGGCATTTACAGACATGTTTGCTGAGGGGTGGTTGCTGCTCCCAGCTTGAACAGTTTGTGCCTCTGATCATTTGTTTTTACTTACAGAACAGTTGGTGTCACCTTGGGATGATTGCAGAGGCATCACTTCTACGAATATGGATGTATCATTGTCGCATTGCATAGGAGAATACCTATTGGAACACGGCACATGTGTTTCCATATGCTTGTTTCTCTTCGCTGCAATATTTTGTCGTTCGAAATGTGGCTTCAGAGGGTGGGTTGGTGCTAGACTACTATAGTGGTCCTCTTTCTTAGCTATAAATATTGAGTAATGAGCAGCTTCATCACTCTTAAGGTTTGTCGGATTAATTACAGTTTTCGTTACGATGTCCGGGCTTGTTTAATCTAAGATTGTGGTTTTTATTTTGAGTGCGTTGCTGAGAATTGCGGAGACTAGACCGCTAAGACTGCTATTGTACTCTTTGCTTATGAAATACTTTTCTATCTCGGAGAAGAACCTATAATTTTTTTTTATACACAGTGAAGGGTCCGTAATCTCCAATGTAATTGAAGGATTCCTTCATTGCTTTAGTTTTTATCACCTCTAGGACTAAGGATCCTTTCACCGCGTGAATCATACAATGTCCGTCTGCTAGTGTTGATTGCCTTTATAATCTTACATATTTGAGAATGGTGTCGATGTTGGTGTTCCTGGGAAATTGTTGCAAGTTTTCTGTCACCTGCATTGGCTTTCGTTCATCCGGTTTATTGTTTCTTTTGTCAGCAATGCCACCCTCATTTAGATTTAAAATATGTTCTTCAGTAACACTCATACAGACGTTATCTAAGAATCTGGTAGCTAATTCTCGAGTGGCATTGTTTGTATGTTTGGGATATCCTTGCTTTCTGTTCTTGTCTTTGTTATTGAGGGTGGGTTGGAGTAGAACAACGAACAGAACCAAGGAAAAGAAATTTAGATCGGTGATTGAAGAGATGCATTGCTGAGGATGGCTGAACCGTGTTAGAGGAAGGAATGGGTGGATTAGATAATATTTAGGAGAGATTAGCGGGATAGGTAGAGTTGGAGTTTGGGCTGAGGTACGAGAATGGTGGCGAAGGTGGGAGCTACAGGAAAAAAACGGATGGGGGGGGTAATATATTGGGGGATCGGCGGGATTGGTAAAGTTGGAGTTTGGGCTGAGGTTAGGGAATGGCAGCGAAAGTGGGAGCTAGAGGAAAGGACGGGTGGAGAGGGGGCAATATATGGGAGGGATTGACGGGAGAGGTAATGTTGAAGTTTGTGTTGAAGATAGGGAATGGTAACGAAAGTGGGAGCTCGAGGAAAGAATGGGTGGAGAGGGGTGATATATGGGAGGGATTAGCGTAATAGGTAGAGTTGGAGTTTGGGCTGAGATAAGAGAATGGTAGCGAAAGGGGAGGATAGGGGCTGTGCTGCAAGCATAGTTAGACAAATTTGTGTGAGTAGTGTAGAATGGAGGAGGAGGGTCGGAGAAAAAATGAGGAGGCGCTGAGGGGACGTTATTGCTGCGACCGTGTTGAAAAGGCGTTGCATGGGAGCTAATTGGGTTGGGATGATCAGGAATCACTGATTGGTGATTTTTAGTTTGAATTTTAGTTTGGGGGTGACGAGATGGCGCTAGGATATGAGTTGTCGGCGAGTAGATGTCTTTTCCTTTCCTCGCCATGTGATTGAGGGAAGTAGATGAAGGGAGGAGACCAGAGTAATGATTGCTTGCTTCACACATTGTTATAGTATAGGGATTGCAAAACCTCAGCCCTCTGAGGAACGTAACGTGCTATCGTGTTGGAGAATTTGATAATTTCACTATTGTTTAGACTAGCATTCTTCGAATGAAACAATCGTTCGTTGGGGGCACCAGTGAATTCGTCTCTTAGTTTGCCTGTTGGGATATCATTGATCCTCAAAGAGTGGCAAAGACTCATGAAACGGAGCCTCTGTTCCATTGTTTTCAGATTACGGGGTTCTGCCATGTACATCTTAGCATTTTGGTTTTTCGTTGAAATTGCGATAGTTATTTTGACTACTACTTCATTTTCGACGTAGTCCGTGAGCACAATAATGTAATTTTTGAATGGATTTGCGATTACAATAACTTTAGACAGAGCACCATAATCGTTAATATTTATCTTTTGAAAATTGCATCTATCTGAAAAGTCGGACGTTAGCACATTTTTCATGAGGATATCACCAATGAGTATTGTCTTAGGGGTCTTATTTTTTTTGTTGACCTCGGTGCAGGTGCCTGATGCTCCACAGTGAGCCGGCCTTGCTGTTGCGAAATTTTCTGTTGAATGATGATTAAAGGCTCTGTATCGGAGGAATAAATGAGAGTTATGGACTCAGTTTTTGAGGTACATGGGGTGGGAGATGGAGAGCTCAGCAGAGTTGGGTGACTATCTGTCACCGAATGAGCTATCCTGTGGGAGAGGGTAGGCTTCC
Source organism: Gammarus roeselii (assembly GCA_016164225.1). Taxonomy (NCBI): domain Eukaryota; kingdom Metazoa; phylum Arthropoda; class Malacostraca; order Amphipoda; family Gammaridae; genus Gammarus; species Gammarus roeselii. The sequence continues at coordinate 7,788 of SDVV010046096.1, forward strand.
CCTTATCGCGTTTTGGGGCGGCAGCTCTATGTTTATAGGCTCGCTGGTTCTGGTGCATTTTAGGCTTCTGCATGATATGCAGTCTCTGTTATTCTTAGCACATGCGCATTTCTCGCATGTTCCACTATAACACATGCAGCAGGATTTGCTTATGTTGGCAGTGTGGCTGTGGGGCGACATTTCTTTAATTCAAGGTGGAATCTCAGTGAAGTGGACTACTTAGAGGGTTTGTTGATTGGAGGGGCTTAAATAGCGCACAACACAATGATCTGAACTCGAATGATTCTAACCCTGGGATCATGTACGGTCTACCAAAAATCCACAAGGAAAACGCACCACTCCAGCCTATCTTGACAGCCTACGACACTCCTACCTACCCTCTCGCAAAATTTCTCATCTCTATTTTCCAACCCCTTACAGTTAACAACTACACCGTAAAAACTTTTATGATTATTACAACAAAATCTCTGAGTTAACCTCTAACGGTCCCTTCTTCATGTCAAGCTTCGATGTGCCTTCATTATTTACCAACATACCTCTTGATGAAGCCATCAACATCTTATGCCAAACCATCTTTAGTACACAAGAACACTTCCATAGTTTTAAAGAAGCAGATTTTAGGGAACTGCTTAATCTCGCATGCAAGGAATCGTTCTTCCTGTTCGGACATTCAGCTTTCCAACAGTGTGATGGTGTACAGATGGGCTCCCCACTAGGCCCTACGTTAGCCAACACGTTCTTCTGCCACTATGAAACGTTGTGGCTGGCCTCTTGCTCGGCAGAGTTCAAACCCATCTTTTACAAAAGATACTTTGACGATACCTTTGTTATCCTCAACAAACAATCTCATGCTGTTGAATTTATAGGTTTTTTGAATTCCCAGCATGCTAGCATCAAGTTTACGTTTGAGACGGAACACAACAATTCCATCCCCTTCCTAGATACCAAAATGATTAGAGATCACTATAATAATTTGCACACCAACATCGTTCGAAAACCAGCGTTTCCAGGTCAAGGTATGAGTTTTTTCTCACATACCCCTCCAAAATAAAGAACCGATAACATCAGAACCCTCATCCACCGGGCATATAACCTTTTCTCCTCATTTCTGGCTTACCACCAAGAAATCGATTTTCTTAGAAAATTCTTCACCAAAACTGGTTACCCAATAGCTTTGTTTGATAAACATTGCAGAAACTTTCTCAACAATATTTACAATAAACCTGCCCAAGTACAAACAGCTAAAAAGAAAACTGTTTACCTTTCTTCATTCTTTTACGGCTCGGAATCGGAAACATTATACACTAAATTATTAGCCGCCCTTTTGGATTATTACCCACAAGTAAAATTTAACTTAGCCCTGAAAAATTCCTTTACCATAGGCTCGCTGTTCCGCTCCAAAGATACCGTTTCTTCTGACGTGCGCTCCGACGTCATAACTTGTTTTCATGTGATTGCTGCAAAGCGTCATACATTGGGAGCACGAGAAGACGATTCAGGGAATGAGTGGATCAGCACCTTGAGATTTCGAGAAGGACAGGCAAACCACTTACCACAGTAACACATTCCATCCCTCGCAAGCACGCGAAAGACCATAACCACCCATTCAAAAATAGGCACTTCAAAATCATTGACCTATCATTCAACAGCTAAAATCTATTCATTCTGGAATCTCTTCATATACTCCAATCAAAACCTTCTCTGAACATTCAGCAATCATCTACAAAACTATAACCCTTTCCAAGCTGCCAATCAGAACGCAGTATGCCCGGACCCGACCCTACTTATAGCGGTCAAAACAGGCTCGACAGCTCACTCCTTATCTAAAGCTTACCACCGGTGGGAACGGTCCAGCGGTTTGCTCCGTCATTAATCGTATGACCCAGCGACTACCCCACTGGTCGGTATTAGCCTCTTAAACTCCTAACATCCATTGGCGTTTTCGCCCCATTTTTTTTAAATATAGCAAAACATACCAAGCTTTTTTGTCCTTTCCCTTTTAACTGATGATGGGATTTCGCTCCCGAAACGTCTGACAATTTTTTGACCTTTTAATATTAATTTTAGCCCCCCATTTCTTGCCCTCTCCAGTTTCTGAACACTTGATACCGCTTATTGAAGCACTGGTGTACTTATTCCTCCTTAAAATTGGGTTTCCGACATATATTATACATATATATATAAATATATATATGTATAAATAAATATATATATGTAT
>SDVV010046097.1:0-10005 GCA_016164225.1 Gammarus roeselii
CCCCCGCCCCCCGCTGCGCTTACCCCGTACGCTCGGTGAGTCAAGGTGCATGCATCGCGCCAAAACTACCTCTATTTATCCCTATCTATAATCCTTCACATTTGCGTTTCGCAGTCCTTCTATCTACTAACAAACCCTCCAATTAGTCCACTTCAATGAGATTTAACCTTAATTAAAGACATGTCACCCACAACCATACTGCAAACAGAAGCGACTCCTGCTGCATGTGTTATAGTGAAACATGCGAGAAATGCTCATGTGCCAAGAATAACTGGGACTGCATATCATGCAAATGCCAAAAATGCACCAGAACTAGGAAGCCTATAAACATAGAGCTGCCGCATTGCCCACACACTCCGGCGGCCAGCGCATGTGCCCCAAAACGCGATAAGAAGAAGCCTACCCTCTTTCACATGGCTGCTCATTCGGTGACAGATACTCACCCAACGCTGCTGAGCTCTCCATCTCTCACCCCTTGTACCTCTGAAACTGAATCCATAACTCCAATTTATTCCTCCGATACAGAGCCTCTAATCGTCACCTCAACAGAAAGTCCCCATAAGGAAAACCGGCTCACAGTGAAGCATCAGGCACCAGCACAGGGTCAACAGTAATTACCAAGACCCCTAAGACAATACTCACTGGTGATATCCTCATGAAAAATGTGCTAACGTCCGACCTTTCAGATAGATGCACTTGTGAAAAGATATCTATTAACGACTATAATGCTCTGTCTAAAATCATTGAAAGCGCAAATCAATGAAAAAAAATACATTATTGTGCTCACGGACTACGTCGGAAATGAAGTTGTAGTCGAAATAAACAACGCAATTTTAACGAAAACCCAAAATGCTAAGATGTGCATGGCAGAACCCCTCAATCTGAAATACAATGGAACAGAGGAGCCGGTTCATGAGTTGTTGCCACTCGTTGAGGCTCAAAGTTATCCCAACAGGCAAACTAAGAGACGAATTCATTGGTGCCCCCGACGAACGATTGTTTCATTCGGAGAATGCTAGTTTAAACAATAGTGGAATTATCAAATTCTTTAACACGGTAGCACGTTACGTTCCTCAGAGGGTTGAGGTATTGCCATCCCTATGCTATAACAATATCAGAAGCAAGCAATCATTACTCTGGTCTCCTCCTTTCCTCTACTTCCCTCCATCATATGGCTATCATCTCGTATTATCACCCCATCACACGACGCCACCAAAGGACATTTTCTCGCAGACAACTCACATCTTAGCGCCCCCTCGCCACCCCCAAACTAAAATTCAAACTAAAATTCACCAATCAGTGACTCCTTATCATCCCCATACAATTAGCTCCCATGCAACGACTTTTCAACACGGTCGCAGCAATAGCGTCCCCTCAGCGCCTCCTCATTTTTCTCTTACCCTTCTCCTCCATTCTACACTACTCACACAAATTCGTCTATCTATGCTGCAGCACAGCCCCAATCCTCCCCTTTTGCTGCCATTCCCTTACCTCAGCCCAAACTTCGACTCTACTTATTCCACTAATCTCTCCCACATATTACCCCCCTCCAACCATTCTTTCCTCGAGCTCCCACTTACGTTACCATTCCTTACCCTCAACCCAAACTCCAACATCACCTATCCCATCAACCCTTCCCATATATTACCCTCCTCTACCTGTTCTTTCCTCTAGCTCCCACTTTCGCTACCATTCCCTAACCTCAGCCCAAACTCCAACTTTACCTATCCCGCCAATTTCTCCCATATATTACCCCCCTCCACCCATTCCTTTCTCTAGCACGGTTCAGTCATCTTCAGTCATGCCTCTCTTCAATCATCGATCTAAATCAAAGAGTACAATTGCAGTTTTTGCGATCTAGTCCCCACAATTCTCAGCAACGCACTCAAAATACGAATCACAATCTTATATGAACAACTCGCCCGAACATCGTAAAGAAAACTAAAGAAACCAACCAACCATAAGAGTAATGAAGCTGCTCAATACTTAATATTTGTAGCCAAGAAAGAGGACCACTATAGTATTCTTGCGCCAACCCACCCTCTGAAGCCACATTTACTGATTACTGATTGGCCACGCTTTAGTATTTTCTTACACTAACTACTGTCTTTCAATTTGGGAAAAATGCACCAAAACTCAAAAAAAAAAGTGCAACGTTGTATAAACTTTGCGGCAAGAATAACATGCGTTGAAAACGAAAAAAAAACGAGACCACGTAAGTTCTCTCCTCAAAACATCACAGTGGCTCAATATCGACAATAAACTGGCACTTCATGAGTCGATCAGAATTCATAAAGATCTTCTAGAAAAACATTCACCCGGCAGCCAAAGGCACGTATATTCTCGAGGTGAAAAAAACAATCTATTCACAAGAAATAATGATGCTCTGCACGTTGAACACAGGAAAACAGAAACTGCCTGTAGAGCTTTCTCGATCACTGGACCAGAATCCTGGAACAACCTCCCAACAAGCCTCAAGAATCTTGAATCCAATGAGTCCTTCAAGAATAGGCCTAATGAACATCGTTGAACGATCAATTCAAAACGGTAACTTTGCCCACAAACGCCCCTCTTAATGCATAATACCAGTTACCAGAAAATGCATTCTGTTTTTCAGCATTTCCAAAACCATCACCACCATAACTCTGACGATACATATGTTTTTTAGGTTGCTACCGATCACACTTGTCTTTGCTAATTACAATAAGTGTTAACAAGCGTTTCGTCTATTTCTATTTCTTAAATGTTCCAGTCGTTTTAGTATAATTAAAATACGAACTCAGTCTTTTCGAGGAACGATAGGCAGCTTTTAATATAATTCATTGAATTATTTCTAACAATTACCGTACCATTTTTGATGATACAACCATTGCCTTATTAGCTAACATTCTGCTTTGTCTTCTATAACAGAAGTATACATATCCGACTTGTGTACTCCAGCATTGTATTTCTCTGATTGTCAATCATTTAATCATTTCTTATCGGTCTTGAAGTGTGTATATTGTATATTCAGTTGTTTTGTATATATTTTAGGAATAACTTTTTTTGAATAACTAATGTCGCCTATTCGCCCCTTTATTATGAATACAATGGTTTAGACCCGTCTATACAATATGTTAACGCTTTTCGATTTCCCAACCCTATATTGTATCCATATTTTCTGTATAATTCATGTCGTCCATATACATCTTTGTCATCGTACAATAATGTAGACTACTCATTACAATATGTTAGCACATTTTGATGTCCCAACCCCATGTTCTCGAGACTCTTAACCACATGCATGCGTGATTTCCCACCCCATGTACTTGTTATTTTCCACACCCATGTATTTTGATATTTATCCACCCGAAGTATTTCTTATTTTTCAACCCCGCGTGTCACTGGTTTTCACAACGCTCTGTAGTCGGAATTATTTTGTCATAATAGACATTTTCTGTATGTGCACAGATGATACTATAGTAAATAATATTCCGCTCCATGTAATCCGAACCGGCGGCCCCTAGAGATGAGCTGTGAGGAATTCAAATTGAACTTTCGAGTAACGACAGGTAGCTCCCAGCTTTGACAGAGGCCAACTCGATGAGTGTATAATTGATTGAATCATTTCTACAATTTACCGTACCATTTTTGAAGATACAATCACTGTCATTTAAGCTAATACTGTGCTTCATCTTCTATAACAGAAGTATATAAATTCGATATCCGTACTCCAGTATCGAATTATCCTGATTGTCAATCATTTAATCATTTCCTAGTAGTCATGAAGTGTATATATTCAGTGCTATGAACATATTTTATGAATAACTTATGTTGTCTATCTCACCACTTCATTATTCATACAATATGTTAGCGCATTTCGTCATGAAATATGTATATCTAGTGTTATGTATATATTTTATGTTTAATTTAGGTCATCTATTCAACCCTTTATTATTCATATTTTACCCCATCTATACAATATGTTAGCGCATTTCGATTTCTCAACCACATGCTCTTAGGATTTCTTAACCCCATGTGTTGGCGGTTTTCCCAATCCTATGTATTTTGTAATTTTCCCAACCCCATGTATTCGTGATCGCCCCACCCCATGTATTTCGTGGCAAGCATTCCTGATTCTTACCTCAAATAAGACGTTGGTTGTTGATCATTGATTATACTATTATATCTTATAATCTGTTGCATGAAATCAGAACCGGCGGCGAATTCAAATTAATTTTTCGTTTACGTTAATTCAAATAGTGTTTATGGCAATAAAGTTTTATGTGTAATATTTAAAAAATTGATGATGGAAATTAATGATATATTAATAAAAAATAATAACACTAATCTTCTATATAAATGTTGTCTATTAAAGTAGCAGATCGAGCAGTTGTACGCGTTGGTTCCGCAATTATTGGGTACTAACTAAGTGAGAGGAATTTACTACAAAAATCAGCCGTGTATTCGATGTATGAAAATGAAGCAGATTTACGTTAAAATCGCGCAATAAATGTAGGTACCTTATTATAAGCTTCATCAATGGCACTGAAAGTTTCATTCATATCTAGAGAAAAATGTTCCTACAATATTTCAGAAGCTGAACGGTAAACTATAAATATTATTTTAACCTTACTATCACAATAAATGTCGTCAAAAAGAGTTTCGATTTTTGGCTTGACGAAAGAGTGTTCAGTATATAAGTCCTGTGATTTGTCTGCCAATTTGGTTTCAGAGTCCTAGCAAAGTAGGTTCAAATTGTCTGTAATATTGATTCGTAGGCTGATAAGGTTCTCTTTCTAACTTGCATCATTTAAAGCAATGAATATAAAATTAATTCTTAGTGAAGTTGAATGGCGAGGGAGCTCATCCCCAGGAATTATTTGACACTCCGGAATATTCATTCTCATTTACAAATCTTGATCGACTTCGTGAAGAACATTGTTGAAATTATTTTCCATTTCGTGCATAGCGCGATTAAAGAGTATGGGTCTTAGAATTGTTTTGTAGGTAGAAGTATACACATCTAGGTAGAAGTATTCAAGAAAGTATACAAAAGAGTATATAAGGGCTGTTGTGCAAAACACTTTTTACAGGAATTGTAAGACAATTTCAAATTTTGTAATGGATGCCACAAGATTTGGATAATTTCCGGCCACACATGAGACGCAAACTTCCCAGTTGAGTCTCTGGTCTACTAATAGACAGAGAAACTTTGTTTTTGCAACATATGCAGCTGCTTGACCTTTCAATTCTACATGTATGTTAGGAACGGGTATTTTCCTTTTGGAAAATATCATGGCCGGCGTCTTGTCGACATGTAGAGTCAATTTTTTGGACATGAACCGGTTTCAAATCTTCACCAATTGATTATTCATATTAGTAATAGCATCATTAAAAAAAATTCTGGTGAAATAAACTGTAGTATCATCTGCAAAAACCAAAAAAGACAAGGAAGAGCAAAGGCCCAAGGATCGCCCCTTGCGGTACTCCTATACTTAGTGTATGGCAGTAAATAGTTGTTTATTCCAACTCATTCTATGTTTTCTATCAAAAATACTTTCATCCAACTCCTGTCAATGGAACTAACTCCACGATGCCGTATTTTTGCCACAAAAATTTTGTGGTTCACGCATCCGAAGGCTTTGCTAAGGTCCATAAAAATTGCAACAGGGACTTTCCCGCTATCGAACCCATCAACAATATTTCTAGTGAATTTTGATAGAGCATACTCTGTATTCCTGGAAGCCTGGAAACCGTATTAATTTTGGATGAATTTATTATTGAAGTGAGTATATAGTCCAGCATGAAACATTTTTTCGTAAACTGTGCTTATGGTGGGCAGGACTGATGTTGGGCGATAAGTTTTCAAGTCAGTTTTGCTTATACTTTTTGTTTTTATTAATCAGTCACGCTCATGCAAATTTTTGTTTTGCTTTGAGATACTGTGTATGTCAACGGTGGGGATTACTATGACGTCCAAGACCCATCATTTCCATGAATATCCATCGTTAGCTAGATACGGTTATTATTTTCAAGACAACTGAACCAAATCAACAGTGCTTGTCACAACCGGATCAAGTCTCTCTAAAAGGTACATGATCTGCGTATGGCTTCTGTGACGCCATATTGGCGAGTGTAAACGACCAAATAACCAATACGAGAAGACGGAAGTGATAGTAGGAACAATATGGCGCCGAAGCTCTGACGTCAAACAGCTGGTTGCCACAAGTTTCCAGGTTACTGTGTTTCCAAACGAACCTTGTCGTCAATTGAGAGAAAAATACAATAGCAAAAAAATATATTCTTTGTTCTTAATATAGGCTTTACCGAACCGAGAGCCCAAAAATGGGAACTGTAGACTTTTCCTTCTAGAAATTTGAATGAAAAGCATTCCTTTAAGTACGCTACATGAAATTAATGTAGAAACAGTTGACATTGAAATGCGTAGCAAGGTCTGCCAAAAATTCGATCGTTTCTCGGCTGTCGTTACGTCGGACTTCGGCGTCCTACTGAAAACTCAGGCAAAATAACAGACTTCTTCTCTAATCGATCCTGTTCACTCACCGCAAATAGTCTCAGACCTTCCTGTACGTACGTATAAATACGGTATTTGTTGAATTTGATATAGTGGCCACACGCAACCAGATAAGTTGTCTTGCGGTATTTGGCAAATGTTTGGGTGTTGGTGCGAACAGAATAACAAGCGGTACAGTGAATCAGAGCCAAACATTCAGATCCATAATTCTTCAGCGTTTCGTTTGTGTCGTGTCTTTTTTTCATAACTACCAAAAATATGGCTGATGCATACCTTACCGATGAGGAACATCCCCGAATAATAGCCTGAAAAGAGGAGAATGTGTCAATAGAGAAAAATTGTCACCGTTATGAGCACGGAAATGCAATAATAATGCGCCTGCTAAGTGCAGCCGAAGGTCTCCCGTCGATTGTTGTTCCCACACACAAAAGTCTTCCTGGGCACCCTCAAAAGTCTACCAAGGCTACGAAAAAACTTTTGAACCGTAAAGTAATCAAAATTCCTCGTTTTACCGCTTTCCAGCGCAAAGTAAATCACCCGGATGTGATATTAACACGTGTATGTGCGCAGTGTTCAGAATCGTCTTCGAAGGACGTCAAACTCCTTTGATTTCCTCAATTTCGCTAGACAACCAAAGATTAGGCCACAGAACAATGTTCTAAGGTCATGTCTTCGCACGAAAGCACCTTCCTGTCGTTTCGAAATATGCCCAGGAAGGTTATACATCCCTCCACGGCAACTTCATATGACCTTAGGTACACCATCCCCACGGTGAAGCACCCTATTCCGTCATGGTTTGATGCGTTTTAGTAGTTTTTCTGGCAGGGGTGGTCATTATTTCTTGCCAAAGAACGTAATGACGAATGTCAATCGCTACCTCGATGTTCTGAATGGCCACATGATACATTTTCTTCCAATCCACGAATCCAGGTTCTTCACGCTGACAGCCAACAATGTCCCTAGGCACGAAGGGTGACAAAATGGCTTTCGGAAAATGAAATTTATCTGATACTGTGGTCTGTGAATAGCCCAGACTTGAATCCCATCGAAAATTAATGGCATGTTATGAAAAATAAAGTGGCTGAAATAAATCCGTCGTCTCTTGACAATTTGAAGGAAGTGATTCATGATGTGTGCTGCTTGGAGATGCGCAGCGTATTTCAGGAAACTCAGTGACAGCATGTCAAAACGATTTAAAATGGTCATCTAAAAGAACGGCAACATAATTTCTGAATTAAAATCTCAAAAAAAACTCCAATGACTGTTATTGCATAATTTTTTAGTTTTTCAGATGAGGTCTGAAGCTATTTGCGTGGTTTGTAGCAATGATACACAAGATATACTAGCCTAAAATGATGAAAGATGCAACGAACTTAGTTGCCAAGTTGAGCGAAACACTTCAACGGATTTAATTTTTCCAGCGCGGAGATGTGGACAACCTACTGACCTCGCGAGACATCAACCGTAAGGCTATTAATCCTTCGTTTTCCAACCAAATCCTTCAAATTAACGCACCAACATAGATGATCAACCCACCAAGGTCAACCTAGACCTGCAAGTGTACCCTAAATCAACTACTTCAACCAACGCATACCAGCAGGAATTCCTAAGACTACTTGAGGAAGAATATTTATAGCACCGCCACATGTATACTGACGGCTCCGAAACCGCGGACGGAGTGGGAGCCCACGCTCGGCCACCCTCCCACAAAAGGTCTCCGTGTTCACTGCTAAACTTCACGCACTTGAACTAGCCATCTCTATAGCAAACACAGATCACTTCCCCAAATACGTCGTATTCTCAGACAGTCTGAGTGTCCTCACCCAGCTTAAAACACTGCACTATGAACATCCCGTTCTATGTAAAATGCAGCACGATCTCTTTACGACGTCCGAGACGGGTCAGGCAGTCGAACTCAGCTGGATCCCCGGGCACGCGGGAATAAGGGGAAAAGAACTTTCGGACTCGCTTGCTAAACTGGCATCTACTCACCAAGAACAAATGTTCGCAATACATTACCGGGACTGGTTCCCTATCATCAGCTCCCATATAACATCCTGATGGGATGAAATGTGGCAACAGAGTGGACAAAAAAGCTTTCAGTCAAACCCTCAGTCGGAGAATGGGAAACAAAGTTCACCAACAGGAAACACCAAGTGTTCATCTACCGCTTGTGCACGGCACACCCACTGGATAACTCACAACCACCTGATGGATGTCGACATGGGACCAAACGCGCCACCTTGCCCTTGTTGCCACCAAGTGGCAATCATCGTCAAACACTTACTGATGGATTGCAATGCAATCGCAGCAGCCCGACGAGCTTTCTTAAATCCCCCGTCCAACCTACAGCCTACTCGCTGACCCGATCTACCGAAAAAAACTTATCGCTTTCGGAAAACACACCGGACTATACGAAACAGTCTAAGCCCCAAACACCTGGGCAAGTGAGGCGGTCTCTCCACCCCATTACGCTCAGAGATAACAATACATTTAAGAACATACGCGTTAACTCTTTACTCTCTTGTACGCGCTAGTACGCGAATGCACTACAATTGAAGTATGTGCTTGATTTCACCGTGACATGACTAATCTTTTCGCACGCGAGGCCGTGCGAGTTTACCTGAATCAGTAGTGACAGTCGCGCCCTACAGCGTGAGGCTCCGGTGGAAATGAGGCTCAAATCAAATGAAATCCAGTTCGAGAAATGAGAAAGGTGATGTTTTAAGTGCGAGGGAAGCCTACACTCATGAATGATTACTTGGTGTCTTCAGATTCCATCGAATCCAAACTCTTCTGACTGTTCCCTCGAAAACTTCTTGCCGAAATATTTGCAGGCCAAATGTTAAGATCTAAAGCCGGTTTACCTCGACGTCAAAAAACAGAATTTTGTGATGAATGCAAATGATCACGACAGAATTGTAAGGAAAGAAGCCTAAACAATCTTCCTGATCAGTGAGTTATAAGGAAAGAAGCCTATACAATCTTCCTGATCAGTGAGTTATGTGGAAAGAAGCCTATACAATCTTCCTGATCAGTGAGTTATATGGAAAGAAGCCTTTACAATCTTCCTTATCAGTGAGTTATATGGAAAGGAGCCTATACAATCTTCCTGATCAGTGAGTTATCTTGCTACAAACGCACGAAGGCTTATAGTCACCTCGTCTACCTCATGATGACATTTATTCTGATGTCGGCTTCTTTGAATTAGTTCTGTTTTAGACTTGTCAACCCACAGGATAACTCTCTGTCTACAATCAACCTCCGAGGTGCGTAATCCTGCTACGATAGAACGGGCTAAAACTTTGAACACTTCCGACTTCTTGATGATTTTTGTTTCACATAGCAGTGTATTTTAATATATACTAGTAACAATTTTCATATGATGATGCAGCGGAACGCTTCATGAACTATGAAATTATTTGTGCACTTGAAGGTTTCAACTCTCATTACAACTTCAAGAACTTGATGTTGTCCATGCCAATAGA
>SDVV010046098.1:0-10005 GCA_016164225.1 Gammarus roeselii
AAATCAGGCAGGCTGTCACCTTAAATAACGTTTGTCGTGTCTTCAGCGAAATGTATAAATTTGAGGTCACATCATTTCTGTAGAGCAAGAACAACAAAAGACCAAAGACAGACCCCTACGGTACGCCAGTTCTTATCGGTAGCTCATCGGAAATACAGTCACGAACCGAAAAAAACTGAGTACAATCGGAGAGATAAGACTTACCATACTCTACGGATATGTGACGAATACATAACTTGTACTTTTTTTTATTAATATTGAATGATTCACAGTGGCAAAGGCATTACTTAAAATTAAAAAAAAATAGTCTGAAGATATATTCTGTTGTTGAAGGCATTCAGTTCAAGCTCAACGAATTCCAAGATAGCATCTACCGTTGAACGGCCTCTCTGAAAGCCAAATTGATCCATGGATATGATATTAAATCGATAACAATTGTCTCATAGTCGATTATACATAACCTTTTCAAAAATTTTACTGAGGAAATGTAATGTTTTAATTGGTCGGTAACCGCAAACATCCTCACACCTACCACATTTGAAAACGGGAACAACTCTACCTATCTTAAAAATCTTAGGGAAACTCCAGTTGAGGAGGATTGGATGGCAAGACTAGATATCCCAGGGGCAACAATGTACGTGACAGATTTGGAAATGAAGCTTGGAATAGAAGATAGGTGAGATTACTAACTTGTAAGCCAGTGAATATCAGATTTAATTTCATCTGGGTCCGTAGGTAAGCAAAGGACTTGCAAATCGTTGGGACGTATTCAATAGGGGCACAATTTAATGTCGAAATATTTGAATCCAACTTTCCAGCTATCGATGTGGAAGACTCATTAAAATGATTTGCTACGCCGCAACCTGATTTTATAGTTTCCCCGTTGATGCTCAGGGAAATATTTGACAAGTGTGACACCAGGACGCAAAATTGAAAATAAATGTTACGACAAGTGTTTCGAGAATTACCAATACACGAGTTAAACTTATTTAAGATTTTCTTTTACTAGGAGAACAGAGTCTGTCTCGATATTCTTTGTAATAGTTGAGATATTCGGGGTTACTGCGAGACAAGCGAAACACGAAGTGTTTGTGTCGCACACTCCGCAACAATGCACCTATCAGCCAAGGACATGAAAGTCTTCTATCAGAAATATATCTTCCCTGATAAAGAAGTGATTTTCATATAATTTAAAATGATTGTCACAAAATACTTGGTATCGGAGGTTCGAGTCTAGACCATCAGAGAAATGAAAACTCTCGATAAATTCACAAACAACTCTCCTAAAATGTTCAATTCTGAATACTCCCTGGACACGAAATTTGACGTGGGAAGGTGAAGCAGAGTTACGGTTACACAAGGAATCGCAATGAAAGTTGTGAAGTGATCACACATATCGGTTTTGATAACACCTGCTTCATAATTTCAGAGTTGAAATGCTGATCGAGTAGCTTCTAAATTACAAGGCATAAATGACAGTCACATGTGTTTCTAGACCAGCGGTAACGGCAGCAGCAGCAGAAGCATCAGCAGCATCAGATTCTTTTGTATAAACAACAGAATGAGCAGCAGCACGAGCTGTCGAATCAGCAGTATCGACATTAGCCTAGCAACAGCAGCCGGCGTCCATCAGCGCTCCTGTTCACCAAAGTTTAATCTCCGAGGCCGCTTTTGTTGTAGTAATCCCGCGGGGATGAGAAGGATTTGCCTCGAGTAATTGATCACGTGTTCTTTTCTGAATGAAAATGGGAACCAACGTTCTTTGTAGTCGAACATTTCTGTTACAATTCGTTGCACATAATATTTGAACAAACGAGCGAATTATTACAAGCAACTTTCATTCTAGCTTTCCCTACCGCATCATCTTTAATAACATCATAAATCTTGCTCAACTCCAGAGAGGAGTTACGCGGCCTAAGCAAAATATACGTGCAGGGACAATGAAGAAGGAATAAGACAATGTAAGCGGGCAAGGTATGGGAAATGCTTGAAAACAGGGAGCCTGTTCAGAGATGCGTTGTTGAGGTGTACGAGAAATGAATGTCTGTGTTAATGAGTGGTTGCTGAAAAAATCGGAGGTGGCCTATCACAACTGTAGAGAAAAAGAAAGGAGGTGATACGTTCAGTTAGGAGAGCAGAGAGAGACACTGATGCTAGATATGGTAATCTGCTTTGCAATTTTCGTAGCAGAGCAAGATAAACTGCTAAAGAGGAGGTGGTAAAAGATGCAAACGGCAGGGTTTCGTTGGAGAGTCCTTGTTGTATGGGATAATTTTGGTGAGTAGTTGAGGTAAAGATTGTTGAGGATGTCAGATACCCCGGCATTGTTGCTCGAGATTGTAACCAACGATGGGTGTCGGTTAATAAGGATATGTTAAGGAGGCTCTTAAAACACTCTATTATCACTGATCAGGGCTGACGTTAAGCGGCTGTATCGGAGAAACCAGAGCCCTCCAGCAAATAGCGGAGTTGAAGGTATCACAGCGCACTGAAACTCCCATCTTGAAAGAGGAAGTTGACATTTCCTTGTTAGTGATAAATGTACATGGTGAGTTTGACTAATTATTTATTCAATACATTTCGAGACGTGATCCCAAAACCCGGCCAGCCATTGAGCTGCACAAATTTATTGGAACATGATATATAACAGATCCAACATCGGGTGTGGTGTATCCCAAAAGATATCTGAGCCGCATTCACAGAGTGGAGAAATCAATGATATTATCCAGGATATTCTGGAAAAAACATGATTTCTCCATCCTCGTCGGCCGAGAACTCTCCCGTCGTGATTCATTGAAAAAAAGATGAGACCTGCTGATTTGTCAGCCATCTTCAGTCGATGCATAGCAATGGTCTAAATTCAGAGGGCATCGGAATGCATTCTGCTCCGTAAAAAGTGTAACATCCTTCAGCCAAGACCGTGACAATTATGAGCACGCAAATGTATATACCAGCGATCAATTGTGAAAGAAAAACCAAAGACCGTCAACACAAGTAGGTTCCGATTGACGAAGGCAAAAGAAAATTGTCAATTGAATTTAATGAGTGTCAAATGGTAAATAGTTCAGTCAATGTCTTGTTTTTTTGATTACATGAGCATTTGCTGGTAGGCAGCTCAAGGTTTGCATTTGTTACCCTCTTCATAGTTGGCAGCTGTTTATTACAATAGTCAAATGGCATATGCAAGTTTCACTGAATCAATGACGAACGCAAAAGGGTGTGAACACTTAAAAAAAAAAGATATTTTTTTAGGTCCCGTTAACCTTGGTTATAATCAATGTTGCCATTTCCATTACCAACACCAATTTCGAACTGTCAATTTCTATACTGTCAAACTTTTCCCGTATAGTTGAACGGATTATATATGAACTATTTTTGGTGGTTGGTGGATCAACATAATTCGATCGAATTATAAAAACTACCGATTACTTTCGGGTTTGGGATCCACGGCCTTTTCAGTATCTCTGTACCTTGTTATTTACATTTCGGATGTCGATCGGGTTACTATGTTGAGGCAACCGAATTGTTAGCTATCCTTAGGATCTCTCGATGACAGAGGGGCGTTATTCGGTGATGGAGAGGGACGCAATGACAGTAGTCTGGAGGTTAATGAGGTATAATTTATTATTCTACGGATGGTAAATTACTATCTCCACTATCATTTGTCTTCCTTTTCCGTAAACACCTTCCCGAACAGTTGCAACAACGTTTCCCGGCATGAACAGCAAACGAGTGAAATCGTGGAGCAAAGGAACAGAGCATTAACTTGAATCGAACGTCCCTCTAAAGGAACGGGTAAGTTCTCTTGTTGATCTCCGCGAATCAAAATTCGCGAGGCAACTAAACTTATCAGGTCTTGTAGCGTGTCAAAATTGTAAGAATTTACCCTAACAACGTGCGCTGTTCAGAATATTTACCCTAACAACGTGCGCTATTCAGAATCTACAATTTGGCATCCACTCATGGGGCATACATTAATCAATGATCAAATTTTGCTGCATATTGTTTAGCGGGAGAAGTTATCGCCAATTTGTGTTTACATTGTAATAGGAGTAAAATTCATACTACAACAATATGTCTATTGGATTACAAAGACTCTGCTACCAGCGCATCACTCTCATACTGCATACATGGAGCCAACAACAGTCACTCGAAATATTTTGTTAATGCTGTCAATATATTACCTTGTGAGAGGTTTAATCTTTTGTCACTTCTGGAAGGGTGGTTTGAATACAACTTTTATGACGCTAGCCCAAATATATGCGCGATCTAGTTATTCCATCGTCTGCTTACATAAGTTGCAATAGACAATCATGTTGATTAATGATTCGTTTCTTTTACATACGGTAATAGATTCGATGAAATCAGTGCGAGTCCGTGACGACTTAGATACAGATACAGACACTAGGCAAGGCGCACCTCACACTCTCATACACTCACACTCGCACACCTTAGCCCTTTTGCGCAATAGGGTCCTGCCGGGAACCCCGCGACACACACTCCGGGTCATGAGTGCGGTTCGAGGTCGATACTGGCAGCAGGACCCGACAGTGTGACTGGTTTACCCCTGCAACGTCATGATAACTGCCCCCTCCCCTGCCCACGACCATCCGTCTCTCAACTATATGCTTAGGGCGGGAAAGCACATCAGGGCAGCGTCAAAACTCATACGTTCACAATCATTCTCCACACACGCCTATTCAGTGCACTCTCTCTCGCTATCTCCACACTCTCGTCTCTCCTTCCTAACGCCTGCTTCGCACTATCAATCCAACCAATTTTCGGTCTCCCTCTAGGACACTCGCCTCTGCCTTCAACACCCATCCTCACCATGTGTCCGAACCATCTCAGAACACGCGAATCAACTCTCGAAAACATTCAACCTTCTTTACTCCTCTGCTTTTATCCCCCCTGTCTCAGCTCCGTACAACACAGTTGGGAAAACGACACCCTCATACAGTCCTCTCTTTGCTTCCATCCCCAACGTCCTGCTGCTCATTACGCTCATCAGTGCACCCAACACTTTAAGCCCCTCCTTCACTCGCGACTTCACCTCAGTTTCCGCTAGTTCAGTCTTCTCCACATGGGAGCCCAGACACTTAAAACACTGAACTTCTTCCAACAACTATCCATTTAGGAGGACATTAATGCTACTGGCATCGACAGTCCTCAAGCATCTCATTACTTTACTTTTACCCACGTTCACTCGAAGCTTCCTCTTCTCACACACTTAACCAAACTCTCTGATACATGCTCGGCTGCCATCATAGAAACCCTGCATCGCTTTCAACAGTTTTCCGCCCACTTTATACAAACACAACACCTTTCACAGCGCTTCCCTGTCAATCCTGTCGTATGCCTTTTCCAAATCCATGAAGGTCCAGATTACATTCTTTCCCTTTGCAAAGTACTTCTCACAGACCTGTCTCACTGAAAAAATCTGATCGGCACACCCTCTACCACTCCTAAAGTCACATTGTTTCTCTCCAATTGCGCAATCGTACATTCTCTAATTCTTTTGATCAGCACTCTCCCATACAACTTTCCAATCACACACAACAGACTGATACCTCATGAGTTGCAGCATTGATTTTTATCTCCTTTGCCCTATACAGCGGGACAATGCAGGCACTGCGCCACTCAATCAGTACCAAGCCCACCACAAAAAAAATGTCCAGTAGCCTCACCAACCCTTCGTTAATCTTTATTCTGCCATTTTTCAGGCACTCAGTCGCAACGACATCCAAACCGGGGGCTTTCCCTGCTTTCAACACCTCCACTCCCTCCTCCACTCCCTCCGCAACACGTCTCTCTCCGAAAACCGGCATCCGCGAATTACCACTCACAGCAACAATGTCAGCCTCTCTGTCATCCTCGATATTCACAAATTCATCAAAATACTCGGCCTACTTTTTTCTTACACCACTACTTTCCGTCAACAACGGGTCGTTTTCATCTTTCACCGCCTCCTCCTCTTCGGTCACTCCCCTTCTCACCCTCTTAACCTCTTTCCATAACATCTTTTTGTTCTCCTCAAAATTCTGGCACAACCGTCTGTCCCACCTGGCATCAGCGTCCCTTTTGGCTCTCCTCATCACTCGCTTTACCTCCTTCCTCTTTTCCTTATAGTTGCCATAGGCCACCACCGACTTCGCCTGCAGCCACTCCTCTAATGCTCTTCTCTTTTGCGTCACCGCCAGTTTGACTTCTTCGTTCCACCACTCGCAGCCCTTCCGTCTGCCCCCGCACACTCGTCGCACACGGCACATATTTTTCGAACATCTCAACAAGAAATCTCTGAATGTCTCCCATTCTTCCTCAACACCTTGCAGGTCCTGCCCTCTCACGTTGTCAAATTCCTCCCTCAACGCCCGCTGGAATTCCTCCGCTCAGATTTTCTCAATTAGCTCACTCACTTCTACTACCTCTCGTCCTCCTCCCACTCTTTTCTTCCCCTTCAACCTATGCTCCATTTTCAATCTTCCTTCCACCAACAGATGGTCAGACACTCCTCCACCCTCTCCTCAACACCCGCACATACAACAGCCTCCCCACCACAAAATCCATCAACGCTCTCTCCACCACTGCACCATTTGCGATCCTTACCCATGTCTACTTGTGGATATCTCGCTTCTTGAACAGGCTGTTTCCGACGACCAGCTCATGCTCCATGCATAAGCCTTTGAGGTTTTCTCCACTATCATTCCTGCCAGGAACGTCATACCTCCCAATCAAATTATCCACTACTGCACCTCCCACTCTCGCATCAAGGTCGCCCAGTACAACCACATTGAATTGACTTCCAAAACTCTCAATACACTCGCTCAGGTCAGTCCAAAATTGCTCCCTATCCTTCTCACTTCTCTCGCTACCAGGTCCGTACGCACTCACAAATACTCATTTTTGTACGCGAAACTTTACTTAAACTTAGTGTCACAAGTTAACCTGTATCACCATCCTCATCATTCTGACACATCGAAACTGCTATTAACATTTGAACGGCAACATTTTCCAAACAACGAGAGGGAGGTACAGTTGTGGGCTTGTTTCAGCTTTGGAATCTCTTCTACCATTCAAAAAAAAAAAATCGATCCAAAAAAGTGTATTCAGACGCAAGAATAAATATAATTGCTTACAAGGATTGTAGAACAGAGGAAACGAGCTAGCGAACACAGATGATTGAAGAAGCTAGACTGCAGGACTTGTTATGATGGTATAGAGTTTCGGTGAGAATCGGCCCAACACATGCACTGTAAAATGGTAGGTCTACACAATCAGTCGTTGGGGGGCTGTTAACCACATGCATAGCAAGTTAGCAGCAGGTACAGGCGATAAGTCGGTACGTGGCTATCATACGTATGACCTGCAGAGCTAAGTTGCAGGTCTACGCGATCAGTCGGCAGGAGGATGTCATACATCTGCGTAGCTAAGTAGCAGGTCAACACGATCAGTCGGCAGGAGAATGTCATCTATCTGCATAGCTAAGTAGCAGGTCAACACGATCAGTCGGTAAGAGGCTGACATACATCTGCATAGCTAAGTAGCAGGTCAACACGATCAGTCGGCAGGAGAATGTCATCTATCTGCATAGCTAAGTAGCAGGTCAACACGATCAGTCGGTAAGAGGCTGTCAGACACCTGCATAGCTAAGTAGCAGGTCAACACGATCAGTCGGTAAGAGGCTGTCAGACACCTGCATAGCTAAGTAGCAGGTCAACACGATCAGTCGGTACGAGGCTATCAGATACCTGTAATGCAAAGTGACATATTGAGGCAATCAGTCGGTGGGAGATGCCTAACACGAACCTTTGAAAAATGTACACGATCAGCTGGTGAGGGCAACTAAATACTTTCAGTATAAATTAACATGTATGTGCTACCAATCGGTGGGTATGTGGCCAGCACCGACTTGCACGGGACGGTGTCAGTATTGCTAGACCTGACTCTGAGTAGTTGTTATAAATCGTGACTAGGCTCGTCATTAATAGTAGCCTAGAACATATTACGTTTGAATATTAGAGACCACTCGTTTTCTCGGTAAGTGGTTACCATTCATAAATTTGGGGAGTGACAGGCATACACTCTCTATCAGTCATCATATAATGCAATCGTTAGTGTCAATGTGGTTCCCCGGGTCTTCTTAATCTAGAAAAGGGTTTTCAAAGTCTTTTTATGCAAAATGGCTAAGAGCAGCATATACCTGTTAGATCGCTTCCACAACATAGTTGCTGTATTGCGCCAGTACTCGATGACTCGTTGATATGCTGTAATGAACTACATATCAATCTGCACGGCGTATGAAAACCAGACGACGTTGGGCATCTGCTCACCTGAACAACAAAGGGGCAGACGTCTACGTACAGTATGCATTTCCTTTAATCAGGGTGTCACAAAGAGACCGTAGCATCCAATTTGGCATAAAATAGACTTAAACGAATCTAATTTCACCTATACAGACCTAAATCGAGCTTGATCATTCTCTTCCAAGCTGCCAACCGAATGATCGCGTGAACCCTTTGCTTTAGAGTGTTGATTCATGGTAGCCAGTCACTCACTGAATGGTTTCCAGTCGGTAGCGGGGTTACTCATGCATCAACTACATTCTTATTGCATTAGTCCCGGCAATCAGTAAATTACGTCGCATATTGATGCATATATCCGGTATGAATGAGCTTAGTAATCCATAATTATTTTCCTCTTTGGTTTAGATTATTCGGAAACACTGAAATTACATCATCATTTGAAATGACTAAAATAATTATCATCCACTTTGATCACGAACACTCTCTCCAATTCACCCGCCTTTCTCTCTTCAAGCACTTCATCCACTAAGAATAATTATCACAATCCGGGCAGGATATCCCAAGTCCAATTAAGCCCCAAAATCCGATCTGAAATCACAGGTTGTGCAGCTGAGGCCCCTAAAGAACACATACTTACCTTGCATGCCCAGAGGTATGCTAATGCCGCAGCCTTGACTCTTTTGTCTCCCATCAAAACTTCCTCGTTAGCGTTTAAGTTGAGTGAGGTGAAGCGTCTATAAAAAGAACGCCATTATCGGGAGGACCAGCCTTCTTGGTAAATAATGAGAGAGAAGGCATGTGGGGCTCACGTCCTCTCTAGAGAATTTGGTCGTGGTCTGTGTGTATTGATCGATTGATTTTGTGGAGGTTTCTAAAAAATTATCATGCCTGTATGTGTTTTCCCCTACTGAAAAAATATCAAATTCCTTTGTGATACTATGATCTACTATGGTACTGGCGAAGTATGTTCGAATCGATAACGTCGAGTCAAGTTTGTGTTCCAGATTTCATGAGTTTCATTTTGTTTCGTAGGGAATTGAATGTTGACTACTCAATTATGATATTTTATCAATCTTCTTCTGTTAGTTTGAACAGAATGGATTACGTTGTTTTTCATTTATTTATTCCATTTCTCGATAATGTTTGCACCTGAAAGAGATCCGACAATAGGAACTGCTGTGTAGCGAGAGGCATTCGTTGAGGTCCATGATTAGCAGAGAAAACGACAAGGTGTGCTCTAAGAAGTAAGGAGCACTATTGAAGAAAACGACAAGGTGTGCTATAAGAAGTAACGAGCACTAATCCGACAGTAGGAACTGCTGCGTAGCGAGAGGCATTCGTTGAGGGCCATGATTATCACAGAAAACAACAAGGTGTGCTATAAGAAGTAAGGAGCACTATTGAAGAAAACGACAAGGTGTGCTATAAGAAGTAAGGAGCACTGATCCGACAATAGGAACTGCTGTGTAGCGAGAGGCATTCGTTGAGGGCCATGATTATCAGAGAAAACGACAAGGTGTGCTATAAGAAGTAAGGAGCACTATTGAAGAAAGGAACTGCTGTGTAGCGAGAGGCATTCGTTGAGGTCCATGATTATCAAAGATAATGACAAGGTGTGCTATAAGAAGTAAGGAGCACTATTGAAGAAAACGAAAAGGTGTGCTATAAGAAGTAAGGAGCACTGATCCGACAAAAAGGAACT
>SDVV010046099.1:0-10005 GCA_016164225.1 Gammarus roeselii
GGTTTGCTCGTGGGTTTGCCAAGTGGACTGATGAGAATCCGCTGGCTCAGTACTTCTTGAGTGGGATTCCATTGAAGTTTGTTCAATCCCACAGGGACCTTGGTGTGGTGGTTGATGTAAAACTGAAATTCCACCATCATGTCAGAGAGGGGTGGGTAAGGGTTCTGGATTGGCCAGCAGCCTGCTGAGATTCACCGTTTGCCGTAGTCCTCACTTCATGGTGTCCCTCTTTGTGATGCACATCAGGCCTCTCATGGATTATTGTTCGTCAGTGTGGAATGTGGGTCTTCTTGGGGATTTGAGATAGCTTGAATCAGTGCAGAGGAGATGGACAAGAAATGTGGATGGTCTTGCTGAGTTGGATTACTTTTCCAGGCTGAAGCAACTTGGCTTATTCTCTATAAAAGGAAGGTTTCTCAGGGCGGACCTTATTAAATACTGGAGGATCATCTGCAGGTTGGATGGTGGCGCCGACCTTGGGGGTATTTTTCGCAGGGCTCCTGATGCAAGAACTCTGGGCTATCCCTATAAGCTTTTGATGCCGGCTTGTAATACGGACATCAAGAAGAGATTCTTTGGATCACGATGTGTTCAGTTGTGGAACAGCCTCCCGAGTTCTGTGGTGGAGTCAGATTCCCTGGCTGCATTCAAGAGGTTGCTTGCAGAGTTTTTGGGTGATATCCTGTTTGAGTTTGCTTAGGTTGGGGTGGGTTCTTCTGCAGCGTGTTGGCGTCCTGGCTTTGGATTTGACTGATGCTGGAGTGGTGGGTTGTGGTGCATGTTTGTGTGTGTGTGAGGGTGTGTGTTTGTGTCTGTCCTGATGTGTTTCTTCTTCGTGTGCTTCTTTGTTGTACAGTGTGCTGTTCTAGATTTTTTTTGTTTTTGTTTTTCTCATTCATGCGGATGGTTCATGTGATAGCCAATAGTGCGCACTAATTCCAGTTCCTATACCTGTGTTAACATTGCTGTTCTCAATAGCATACTGGCGCGCATGGCTGTGCTGGCCTCCCCCGGCTCTGCTGCTCCCCACTTAATGTGGTCCTGCTGGAGGGGGCTGCAAAGGTGAGAGACAGAGGTGAGAGCTAAAATATGCAATATTGGTTTTTCTTTGTCTCTCTGACAGCTGTCAATCCAGAGCAAGCTCTCAAAACAAATTACTTGTTCTTCTGTTGTCTTCACCATGTTGTTGTGCAGTGGTTGGGAACTATAGAGTTAGTTTGAATTGATATGCTTTGGAGGAAAATGCGTGCTTGATGTTTTAGCATGACAAATAATTTGAAGATTAATCCCGAGAGTATGTTCTTGTGCGTCAAGATCTCCGCAACAAATGAAGAAGAAAAATTTGAATCTTGATGCAATCTAGACGACCAATCAAGAGACAAAAAGTATACTCTTCGCAATCCCAGCAACAACTCAACAAAGAAAAATGTACCATGACAACATTTGAAGAAATAGCTAAATCACATTCTATTTCAGAAATTCAGCAACTGCACTTCAGCACCTCACACCTTGGATGACCATCGGTTGGACTGAACAACAGCTCACTCTTCTTCATCTCCTTCTTTTCTGGAATAAAGAATTTGTGGTTGATCGTTTTGTTCAACCGTTGATCCTGGAGTGAGTAAGTATACACCTGACGTTCACCTGTCTATGTTGTTTTCCTGCTTGTTTGAAGTCCAATTAAGAAATACATAACTCATAGTCTATTGTTTTTTGTTCTCTGTAATTATGTTCTGGATAGCTCTCAATAAAGATATCATTATTATTTAAGGGAGCGTCAACTGTGCGAGGATAGGAAAAATCATAGCTAGTTTAAAAATAGGGCGCATCACAAACTCCCGTATGTATTGTACAGGTAGTCTACGTTTAGTATTATGCGTAATACTCACAAACAAACCATCATCGGTAATAAATTTTGCAATCCACAACTAAATTCATATCCCTATGTAAATTAAACTCATTCAGCATAAGAGCAAATAATGAAATACAGATAATTTTCCATTAAATTATCAGAGATTGTATTTATTGAGTAAATATGACATTGACAAAAATGGGAATGGGGCGTTAATAAAACAATGGTGCCTCTTCTATATTGCTTTATTAATTGAAGAAAAAACATAGCGTTGACGGGGGTGACTCACCGCATTTGAAATAACTCAGAAAGTACGTGGCTTAGAAACTTCATAATTACGGTGTGTATAGCTAGTATTATGACCATGAAGCACCATAAATTTCAACATTCTATCAACAAAAATAGTTATCTGCAAAAAAACGTGCGGCAAGCTATGTCCCCCAATCGGGGGTGGTTACCTGCGCCGGACAGGGTGATACCCCGCACCCCCCATGTATCAAGAATTGAAATGCAAATTAAAAGTTTGAGAGTACCTATAGAAAGAGCACGCCTATATTAGTGTATATCAGTTGCTTAAAATGAAATGTTGAATAAAATATCACGTCTGTGACAGGTCTGTTTGATGCTTGTCTTTAGCTGCAGTCATACTTGACTGTCAAAATGATTTTTTCCTTGATTACACCTCGAAAAACTATGTTTTTCTTCAATAATTGCAAACTGACTGTACTGGAAGTCATTTTCCACATCCTGAACTAATTGTGAACCTGAAGTAGCTACCAGTTAATGAGCAAAAAAAAAAAAAAATCTTTTCAATAATTCGATTAAACAAGTAATAAATAAAAATTATCTAATTCTGTAGCAAACTAATTGCATTAACATGAATACAAGGCATGCTATGTAAGGTATTGCTATCTTGATATGAAAATATGATAAAAAATATTATTCCAGAGTGTTAAACATAAGTTACTACTTAGGCCTAGACCTGTCACCATGTGTTATAAACATTAGGTCACTATAAAATTAGTTGCGCATTTTCAAATTAGCTGTGGTGTCATTATTCTGGGTCATTCACCTCCAGATGTTATTATATGAGTGAATTATTGCATGTAATTACTTTTCATTGAAGAAAAACAAAGATAGTTATTAATGAAAAACGTACGGGGAATCACCCCTGATTGTTTTTTTTTACCGGGTTGATTCCCGCGATTGTATATTTGTATATAGCTATCAACAAATGTTGACACAAAATCCTTCATCCACAACAAACTACAACATATTACGTGTATCACCAACAAATTTGGCCCTAATCCAATGGAAACTCTAGCAACTGTATTGTAGGCCGATAGTGACATTTCCAACATTTTGGTGCCCAATTTGGGGTGCCAGGAGTCACCCCCTGTTGCTGACAACAGGGAATAACGCCCCAACCCTATGGCATTAGTGCCTCCTGTTGTGCTCTGCACTCTGGCCTTGCTGGGGTTTGGGGTGGTCGTGAGGCAACCAAGGGGAGAAACATAATTTTCTGCAGAAACAGCTGAATAATTTATCATGAATTGCAAGCTGCAGAGTTTGCACCATAATTTTCCCTGAATCACAAGGACTTGAGAGCACATTGAGCCTAGACTCCAGCTATGTCAGATATGAACCAATAAGTGAAGAAACAAGTAATTTAATTAGTTCCCCATTGATGTTTTCTATCTTCTTTTGGTCTTATGATCAATAAATTGATATTCTCATAAACTATTGACTTATTATACAGTTTTTTTCAGGAGCTGCCCTAATTCAATTAGCTTGTGGAATTGGCTTTCTCTTGTGATTGTCAGGAAATCAAAATATAACAATGTTGAAAAATACTTCATTCAAGAATTTTTTATTAAATCCAGGATTATCATATAATGTAGATGAAGATGGAAATGACCCTAGCAGTAAGTACCTATGGTTTGTCAGATTAATTGATAGCTTTGTGTATAGTTTGTCTTATTAAACTCTAATACCTATCTACAGTTGAGCTAAAGCAAAGCAAATAATCTCTGTTGAGGAAATTCAGGTAAATCTCTACAATTTTTATATGTAGCTATGTCAATGTATTCTTCATTGCTGGCTATCTTACCTTTGCCTTTGTCTCTTACCTTTGCAGCCCCCTCCAGCAGGACCACAGCAAGTGGGGAGCCGCAGAGCCGGGGGAGGCCAGCACAGCCATGCCCGCCAGTATGCTATTGAGAACAGCAATGTTAACACAGGTATAGGAACTGGAATTAGTGCCCACTATTGGCTATCACATGAACCATCCGCATGAATAACAGAAACTACAAATAAATGAATTAAAAAATTCTAGAACAGCACACTGTACAACAAAGAAGCACACGAAGAAGCAACACATCAGGACAAACACAAACACACACCCTCACACACACACACACACAAACACGCACCACAACCCACCACTCCAGCATCAGTCAAATCCAAAGACAGGACGCCAACACGCTCCAGAAGAACCCACCCCAACCTAAACAAACTCCAACAGAATATCACCCAAAAACTCTGCAAGCAACCTCTTGAATGCAGCCAGGGAATCTGACTCCACCACAGAACTTGGGAGGCTGATCCACAACTGAACACATCGTGATCCAAAGAATCTCCTCTTGATGTCCGTATTACAAGCCGGCATCAAAAGCTTATAGGGATGGCCCCGAGTTCTTTCATCAGGAGCCCTCCAAAAAATACCCCAAGGTTGGCGCTACCATCCAACCTGCAGATGATCCTCCAGTATTTAATAAGGTCCACCCTGAGAAACCTTCCTTTTATAGAAAATAAGCCAAGTTGCTTCAGTCTGGAAAGGTAATCCAACTCAGCAAGACCATCCACACTTCTTGTCCATCTCCTCTGTACAGACTCAAGCAATCTCACATTCCACACTGACAAACAATAATCCATGAGAGGCCTGATGTGCATCACAAAGAGTGACACCATGAAGTGAGGACTACGGCAAACGGTGAATCTCAGCAAGCTGCTGGCCAATCCGGAAGCCTTACCCACCACCTCTCTGACATGATGGTGGAATTTCAGTTTTACATCAACCACCACACCAAGGTCCCTGTGGGATGGAACTAACTTCAATGGAATCCCACTCAAGAAGTACTGAGCCAGCGGATTCTAATCAGTCCACTTGGCAAATCCACAAGCAAACCTCAACACCACACACTTTAGTAGTGGCTGGCCGGGATACCAGCACAAGACTAATTCTTTATCTCCAGGGTCCTCTGGCAATCGGCTCTAGAACTGTGCTTTTATTCTATTGAGTTTCAGGGACAGGTACAAATTGCAAACACAAGAGACATTTTCCAATATTCATTGACTATGGAGTAAAAATTACAGCACTACACTCAAGACACAATGCAAGAGGGGGGCTGAGGCCAGAACCTCTGAGGATGCTCAGCAGCTCCGCTGCAAGCGAATAAAAAAAAACAAGGTATAAGTCATAAGTTGAAAAACCTATTTTAAAAGTGGATTCACAAAAAGTTAAGACATGATACTTCTCTATAAACCCATCATACGATTCAATATATACAAACTTCTCTATATGCTTCATTAGGTAAAACGTTTACACAACTCGAAAACATCCTAGAAATATGAGGAGCACAGTGGGCAGCAACAGCGCCCCGAGCAGAATACTGCGCAAAAAAGTTTAATAAGAATTCACCTGAAAAACAAGATTACTGAGCAATTAAAACTACACCAACTCCATAGAAAAATTTAACGCAGTTCAAACATTTGCCAAGGAACTTGAGCTCAAATCCATGAACATAATAAAACAGACAACAATAATCAAACCAGTACCCTGTATATTATTAATGTAAGAGCTCATAGCAAAGATTAAGGATTTTGATAACATTCTGCACCTAATTCATTTGCTACTGTAGATCTAGGCATTCAGTTACCTCTCGAGAAGAAAAAAAATGCCAACAAGCCGATTGTGGGGCAGTCAGGCAGATCCTGCCTCAGGAGAGATGTCAATCCTCTGGCAGACAGCCAACAAGCATAGAACAAGCTGTAATAAGACACCCAGCATCATCAGCAAAACAAAAGGCTCCACAAACCGGCTAGCGGATAGAAAATTTCACTAGTAGGCAATATACATAATGGGCCTAAATGTCATATTACATATGATTTCTTCTAGTTACATCAATACAACACCTCTCATAAGATGACAATCTATTACAATAGTGTGACTTTACTTATATATTGATCCTTTACCAAACAGTATCAGCTTCCTAATATTGCACAGTGTATCACTAATTCACAGATAGACAAATGATTAACTAAAATGCATGTTATATCCAATGTTATGACTAGCGATTAAAAATTAGCTACCAACAATAGCCAATTACAGACTACACAAGTAATACCCAAACCACTGAGGGAAAACACTGCAACTATACTCCCAGCTCACCTTATGTGTCCTCAGAGTTGGCATTTCTTAACACCACTGCACATCAATATGACAGCATGACATTTTTATCATCTTTCCAACACTTTAATATAACTACTCTGCCTAATCTAGAATATAAAAGAAAAATCATTGCTGAGTGGAAATCACAATTAGAACGGTATGACAACAATAAACTCAATGCACTACTACATTCCTCCCCCCAAAGACTGTGCTAAGTGCAGATTTCCACACCTGACTGTCATATCTTTGAATTGAACTTTAGATTAAAATGATCCGACCTTCAATCTCTCTTTTTCTATGGCATAAAAACTCATTGCCAAACCAACCAAGTTCATCGAAGCATGGGAAAGGAGAACTGGAAAAATTTGAATATCAACACCCACAACACAGAGATAAATGAATGCGACTTAAATCTATAAAACAGCATGCACATATAAATAAATTAGTTGACGGTCAAATAAATGACTCGTAACACAGGAGTACTCTGATGCCAATGAGAAGCACCATGATAATAGAGACCAGCTACAAGTGACCAGAATCTTCAATTGCAACCTCCGGCACATGCAAATACCTGACCGGTATCATTACAGAAAACCAGAAAAGCTCCTTGATAAAGCACTTTTTAGCTTGGCATACAGCACACTTCTGTGTAGCAAGTTCATTAGACGACCATCCTCTGTCTCATAATTGAGAGAACCAACTCGCATTTTCACTTTCCCACTCATTTGTCTATACTCCAAAGTTGCTGATTGAACATTTGCGTTCTCCTCTACCAGTTCCGACGATCTTGTAATCTTTCCATGGCGAGGTTCTAGACAATTTTTTGATGCATCAGAGCCAAAAAATAACTGTTCCACCAGGGTGCTGTACAAGGATCCTGATGCTCCTGCATCATCCACTCAATGCGGCTCCGGTGACTCCAACAATGATGATCCATCCAATACACCAGATGCTGACAACTGCAGTCCCTTTTCCTCTTGAACAAGGTGCCTGTTCTCAGATTTCTGGAAGATGTTCTGTAGTATCTGTCCACTTCTTTGTTGCATCAGCTGACCTGGCTGGCATCTTTTTGTGAGTGCATCAGATTCCAATTGATTGGCAAAAATAGTGCCACTTGAAACAGGTGATATGTCATCCAGTGACAACTCCCACACATCCCCTTCATCTGGGAAAATGATTGGGGGCAACTGTGCACTGAGAGCATGATTGGTATCCAGATCACCTGGAGTGGCACAATCACTACAGTTTGTAGAATTATCAAGCTCCACACCATCATCATGACCAAGGTGACAGTAATCTGCAGGGAATCTAGTTGTTAAAGACTTTACTCCAAGAGAGTCAATAGAATCGTCAAGCCGGTCCGACTTATCAGGCTGCTCGTCAGATAGCCCAGTATCTGAATCTGAAAACACATTTTCCATTAATGAAGGATTCAAATTACCATATCCCACTTCATTCACTTCATGAATTTGTTGACGACTCTGAGAAAATTTAGCACATTTCTTGAAATGGTGCGTAGGATTGCCACATATAAGACAAGAATGGTGTCTTCTTCAACAATCCTCCTGCTGATGTCCATCACGGTCACAATAAGAACAGTGGAGACTTGTTGAGCAGTTTCCGATTCTTTTCCTGGAGTTCTTGAAAACTCTGGTAGCAAACTGCCTTTCAGGAGACTTCCTCTCACACAGATCAACGAAAAAACATTTCTTCTTGATGGTGTTAGGATTAGAGTTAGGAGTCTCCTGACATAGGCTTCTTTTCCTCTTTTTATCCTGCCTGTCAGCTTCCTCTAGGAACTGTCCCCAGGTTAATTCTGCATTTTGACCCAAAAGTTCTCAGTGATTTTCTCCTCTCAATGGCTCTACCAAACCACTCAGGAGTACTGGCAATGACCTGTTCTTGAAGATTCTGCACACTCTCCCTCTGGTTAACCTGATCATCAATACTTGCTGCAAGTTGAAGTCTTGAACAATGTGACTTCAGAGTTTCATTACTTGGAGTGGATGAGCAGATACACTTGGCTATTGTAGGAGGACTTTTCTTTTGAGAGACTACTCCTGACAACAAATCTCTTTTTGTGGTGGTGTGCAATTGCCGACAAAGGTTGGCAATTTTTGGTTTGCTGGTGATGAATGAATTTTGTTGGTTGCTTTGCTGCTGCCAATATTTGGAGTGGATTATGATATTCAATGTGTTCATCCAAGTCGCATAGGAGTGCACTTCAATTTTCAGATTGCCAGTAGAGATCTGGAACTGTTCAGGACTTCTATGGTAAAGACAGTCAAGGTGGGTTGTAGCACTTGAAATCAACTTTGAATCTTGGCATGAGCCATGGCACCACCAGGTTGGGAACAAAACACCAAATATAGAATCAATTGACACTAGGATTGCTTCATAATCCTCTGCAATGATAATTTTGCCTGAGCAGAACTCTTCTTGTATATAGTGAGTGAGGAACATTTGATTTAGTGCCTGCAGCTGAATAAGCAACTTCATTTTACTAGACTCTGCAGCAGTGCAAGACCCAGCACCAGCCCAGAAGCTGGTCACCTCTGAGCATCCATCAGCCACACAGGACTTTGCTTCACCACCAACGTCACTGCATGTGCTGTGGGACACTCTGCCGCTGCCAAGCTGGAAACCGTCCATGCCCATAATCTCCTCAGCACCCCCTCTGCTGTGATTCATACCTTTAGACATCAATAGTCTCTTCAAGTTCGTCTCTTTCTGTGTTGTCTCTGATTGGCTTTTTCTATGTTTTTTTTTTCAAGAGTTCTCTTTTGTAAATTGTCTTTCTTTGAGTTTTGGTTATGAGTCATCATTTTGAGCTGCTATGCACAGTACACTGTCCCTGTTCGGGCGCCAATTTAGTAGTGGCTGGCCCGGATACCAGCACAAGTCTAATTTTTTATCTCCAGGGTTCTCTGGCAATCGGCTCCAGAACTGTGCTTTTATTCTATTGAGATTCAGGGACAGGTACAAATTGCAAACTCAAGAGACATTTTCCAATATTTATTGACAATGGAGTAAAAATTAAAGCACTACACTCAAGACACAATGCAAGAGGGGAACTGAGGCCAGAACCTCTGGGGATGCTCAGCAGCTCCGCTGCAAGCGAATAAAAAAAAACAAGGTATAAGTCATAAGTTGAACAACCTATTTTAAAAGTGGCATCACAAAAAGTTAAGACATGATACTTCTCTATAAACCCATCATACGATTCAATATATACAAACTTCTCTATATGCTTCATTAGGTAAAACGTTTACAAAACTCAAGAACATCCTAGAAATATGAGGAGCACAGTGGGCAGCAACAGCGCCCCGAGCAGAATACTGCGCAAAAAAGTTTAATAAGAATTCACCTGAAAACAAGATTACTGAGCAATTAGAATTACACCAACTCCATAGAAAAATTTAACGCAGTTCAAACATTTGCCAAGGAACTTAAGCTCAAATCCATGAACATAATAAAACAGACAACAATAATCAAACCAGTACCCTGTATATTATCAAATGTAAGAGCTCATAGCAAAAATTAAGGATTTTGATAACATTCTGCACCGAATTCATTTGCTACTGTAGATCTAGGCATTCAGTTACCTCTCCAGAAGAAAAAAAATGCCAACAAGCTGATGGTGGGGCAGTCAGGCAGATCCTGCCTCAGGAGAGATGTCAATCCTCTGGCAGACAGCCAACAA
>SDVV010046100.1:0-10005 GCA_016164225.1 Gammarus roeselii
AGGGCTCGTTGACATGTTGGGCTTGCTGGGCATGTTGGGCATGTTGGGCATGCTGGGCATGCTGGGCATGCTGGGCACGCTGGGCATGCTGTGCATGCTGGGCATGCTGGGCACGCTGGGCACACTGGGCATGCTGGGCATGCTGGGCTTGCTGGGCATGCTGGGCATGCTGGGCATGCTGAGCTGGGCATGCTGAGCATGCTGGGCATGTCGGTCTTGTTGGGCATGTTGGGCTTGCTGGGCATGCCGGGCTCGTTGGCATGTTGGGCTTGCTGGGCATGTTGGGCATGTCGGGCATGCTGGGCATGCTGGGCATGCTGGGAATGCTGAGCATGCTGAGCATGCTGGGCATGCTGGACACGCTTGGCATGCTGGGCATGCTGGGCATGTTGGACATGTTGGGCATGTTAGGCTTGCTGGGCATGCTGGGCTTCTTGGGCATGTTGGGCTTGCTGGGCATTCTCAACGCAAGCTGTTATTTTCTGATAAAACAACATGTCTGCCAACGTTAATGACTCGTTATTTTCCGATAAAACGACATGTCTGCCAACGTTAATGACTCGTTATTTTCCGATAAAACAACATATCTGACAACGTTAATGACTCGCTATTTTTTTCTGCTGGGCATGCTGGGCATGTTGGGCTTATTGGGCATATTGGGCTTGCTGGGCATGCCGGGCTCGTTGGCATGTTGGGCTTGCTGGGCATGCTGGGCTTGTTGGACATGTTGGGCATGTTGGGCATGTTGGGCATGTCGGGCATGCTGGGCATGCTGAGCATGATGGGCATGCTGGGCATGCTGGGCATGCTGGGCATGCTGGGCATGCTGGGCATGCTGGGCATGCTGGGCATGCTGGGCATGCTGGGCATTGTGGTCGGGATTTACCTTCGATCATTACCCGACCGGTTCACCCTTTTAACACCTTCGTATTTTTATGTTTGAATACAGATATTCAACTTGTTATGAATGAGATTGGAAACACATAATCCAGACTGGTGGTTATTGAGGGCACTTGTAATTAGATTCAAATAGTTTACCTTTAGGTTTTCAATTGATTGACGCCATCGTCTTCAAAAACTGTCACGTCTACGGTGTAGCTACAGTTGCTAGAGCTAACTACACTAATTCCCTACCTCATAGTAAGTTAGTCTGCAACTATCACTGCGTCACTGTATTAAAAACTAGTCGGTAAAGGTCTTAGTTTAAACTTATCGTTTCTTGGTGATCTTGGGCGCATTATCCATTTGGTCGGACCTCGCGAGCCTAACACGTCCGCTCGCACTCACTTTATGGAGACAACAAAACAGCCCCCTCAGGTTGGGGGAGCCAACCTTTCGGCAAACAACGCCATCTAGCGGTGGCGTTGGTAGGCTTATTTGCTTACATGGCTCCGACCATGGTTTAACGCTTCCACTCAAAAAATTATATCTAGCTACTGTACTATAATAATCCTCATTATCTCATACATAGATATTAATTTTGAACGTTACTTATTTGCATTACTTCATTCTCATTGACCTATACTACTTCAGACTTAATTGTTTACGCGACTAGAAATGATTCGAGAGAAAGGAAACGGAGTACAGCGGTTTGAAAGACCGGGGAAGAAGGGGGTGGGGGTTTTCCCTACCCTCACATCAGGAATGCCAACCGACGACCACACGGCTTCCTCCACGAATCGAAATACACACATGGGTTAACAGTGGAATGTCTTAGTTGGCAGGGTATGCGAAATGTTTCCCACACACTCGCAGTTAAGAAGAAGGCATATTTGCACGTATTGTAGTTGAGTGGCAATACGCCAACGAGCGGTCAAGGCTGCCTTCCGAGTTGGTCGGGCAGCGTTTGCCTCGTGTGCACCTGTGGGATTGGGAGTGTCCCCGGTGCCGTTGACGGTGGAATGCGCTTCGTTTCCACGCTCGGTGCCTAATTGATGTGGCGACGTCGAGTCTTGACTCTGTGACTCTGGTGGACTCTCAATGGGTTCCACCGCTTGCACCTCTAGTGGGTACAGCAGAGTCACCGGTCAACTGATGGTGCCTCCACGGGTTTTGAGTTTCACGCTTCTCACGTAACCGTCTTTACCTGCGTGGGTCTCGATGATCCTTCCCAGACTCCATAACAGCTTGGGACCTTCGTCGTGGATCTGAACTATGTCACCCACCTTCGGTGCAACGATTTCCCTGGCATTCACGGCATGATGCCGCAGTATGATTAGGTATTCTTTTCTAAGCCTTGTCTGGAAACGATGCAGAATCTTCAGTACATTTCTTTGACGTCGTGTTAGAAGCTCTGCTGTAAACATGGAGGGATCTTGCTCTTCCTCCGGGTCCATTGATGCCACTGGCGCGCTGTCCAGACGATGTCCGAACATCATCTGGGATAGCGTGAGCGGTTGATAATCATCAACCGAATCTGAGAT
This sequence comes from Gammarus roeselii, assembly GCA_016164225.1. Taxonomy (NCBI): domain Eukaryota; kingdom Metazoa; phylum Arthropoda; class Malacostraca; order Amphipoda; family Gammaridae; genus Gammarus; species Gammarus roeselii. The sequence continues at coordinate 2,424 of SDVV010046100.1, forward strand.
AGAAGTTAGCGGAAGATCATTGAGGTCCGCTTCTATCTCACAGAGAACGGGGTGTAGCTCATCTTCCGTCACCATGGCTCTATGTAACGTTTTCTGTAGTAAAGCTTGACCATCTTCACGATCCTCTCGAAGAAGCCTCCGAACCAAGGGGCCCTGCTAGGGTTGAAATGCCACTTGCATTTGATTTGATTCAGAGTGCACTGAACTCTGTGATGTTCCTCCCAACTCTAGAGTATTTTAGCGGAGCTCACAAAGTTTGATCCATTGTCACTAATTAACATTCTGGGATAGGAGCGACGAGCAGAAAACCGTTGAAGAATTCTCAAGAAGGCTTCTGCAGATAGATCCTTAGCAGCCTACAAGTGTGCTGCCCTGGTGGATGCACACGTGTACAGTGCGATTTACCGTTTTTCGATTCATGTCCCCTCTTTCACATAAAGGGGACAGGCATAGTCCACACCTGTTACAGCGAATGGACGAGATTGACTCACCCTGTGCCCTGGAAGGGGAGGGGTGGGTGGTCCACGGTAGTGTGTCCCACGTTCTCTACTGCACTGCATGCAATTCCTTATAGCTTCCTTGGTTTTTTGCCTAACCCTGGGGATCCACCATCGTTGACGCAGGCTGGCCACGACGTGGTTTATTCCCATGTGATGCTTGACATTGTGTTCATCTTCAATGATCATTTTTGTGATCCTATGTTTGGTAGGTAGCAGGATTGGATACTTCACAGAGTCCTCAATCTCGGCCTCTGTGATCCTGCTCACCACCACTAGCTTGTCAGCCTTGATGTTTAAATGTAACTGCTTCATTAATGGAGTGATACCCTTGGGACATGGTTTGCGAAAGAATTTTATCTCCTCCGCAAACTCCTAATTTTGGAGTTCTCTTACTACCCAATCTTTGGCCCATTTCATCTCATTGAGTGTCAATTTTTGTTATTTACCTTGTTTCTTTGACCTTCTATTGTTCATACCTTGGTTTCTCACATTTAACTTCAGACACTCAATGAACCTCTTTATCCACCCAAAGGTGGTTATTAATTTTTTGAAAGTGCTACATCTGTTGGCTACTGATTGTAGGAAAGACTCTGAGGGTGGAAGCTCTTCTGCACTATATAGTGTCACACTTTGCACCTGTGCAGGAAAGTTTTCCCCACTCCTGGAATTCCGTTATATTTTTTGGTCCGTGCCACCACAGGTGGCTCGACGTGAGCTTCTTTGGGTTGATTCCTCGAGTTATCAAGTCAGCTGGGTTTTGACTTGTATGAACATAATGCCAATTAGCGTTGGGAAGAATTTTCTTGATGTCTGTCTTCCTGTTCTGCATGCAAGCTTCTAATGAGCCTGTTAATTGTATCCAGCCTGTGCCACTTGACTGTCTGACCACATGTGTATGGCCTCAACGTTGACTTCCTTTTCATAGGCTTCACATACATATTTAGTGAGCCTTGCTCCAAGTAGAGCAGCTGTCAGCTCCAGTCTGGGAACTGAAAGTGTCTTCTCGGGTGCAATCCGTCCCTTTGCCATCAATAATGTGCCCTTTCCTTCGCTGAATCCATACACAGGTGCTCCATATGCTACTGTGGAAGCATCAACAAAGGTGTGTAGGGTCATTGATTTTCCTATCTCAGAGTTGCGTTTGACAGGTATGCCACCCATCTTGGTGAACTCTTCCTTCAATTTTTCCCATTTGATTGCAATAGCTTCGGGGAGATCCTCATCCCAATCAGCCTTTGACTGCCATATTTCCTTCATTAGGAACTTTGCCTTGATAGTGATGGGAGTTAATAAGTCAAGAGGATCAAATTGTGCAGCTAATCCTCGGAGAATGATTCTCTTTGTTGGTTTACCTGTTTCCAACTTTCTAGGAGCCACCATCAAGGTGTCCTGTACAGTGTCTCATCTGAGTCCTAAAACTGGAACAATGGGTCTAGCATCTGATTCGCTTTCTTTCTCCGTCAGTTCCTCAAGTTTTGGGTCATTGGTAGCCAACTCAAGGAGGTTGAGTCCAGCATCACCCAGAATATTCTTGGATGAACTATAGAATTCTTGAAGTTCTGTCTTTGTTGATGCAGTTACTAATATATTGTCGACATAGATATTTCTTTTGATCTTGTTTGTTATGTCCTTTTGTCCACCATACTTTTCTAAGTGGTGGTCAATTGTTGCATTCAAGATAAATTGTGAGCAAGTGGCTCCAAAAAGGATTACTTGGAAACGATAGGTGTCTATGGGTCTGTTAGGATCCATGGGATCTCTGGGCCATACAAATCTTGTGAAATTTCTGTCCTGTTCTTCCAACCCTACCATCAAGAATGCCTTTGCAATGTCAGAACAGGCAACTAGTGACCCCAGTCTGAATCGCATCAACATCTGAGGTAACTCTGGGACCATGGATGGTCCTGGGTACAAACAATCATTTAAACTTACTGCATCATTGTGTGGTTTTGCTGAACAATCAAAAACCACCCTCAACGGTGTTGTTGGAGATTCCTTTTTCACAGCATGGTGAGGTAGGTAGTGGCATGCATCATGGCTTCATGTCACTTATTCTTTCGATGAATCGTCTTTGTTGTTGCTCTTGCATAACACTGTCATCGTGCTTCAACAGTTCAGGTTCTTTCCGCAGACGCTTTAGATTGCTCACCGCCTTCCTTGGGCTAAACGATAAATGATTGGTAGTGTGGAATGAGCCGCCTTCCATGGCAACCTGGCCACATACTTGCCATCTGAAAATCGGATGCTGTTGTTGAATTGCTCTAGAGCCGCCTTATCATCCGGGTGTGCTTCTTCCGGTGATATCCCTATTGCGTCCAAACGCCAAAATAGATCAACATCCTTTTCTGCTTCTTTGTTTGACACAGCTTCCTTCAGTGCAGTTATCACATTGATTTGAGTGCTGTCTTGAAATTCCTTTATGGGACCTGGCAGTAGGTCTCCCAATTTTTAAGATATTATTGTTATTCCTTCATCCTGTTTTTTAGGAAAGACAAAAACATAGTAATGATCTGCTCCAATGAGCTTATCAACTGGGTAGTGGACTGTATTTTCAAACTTGTCAGCCAAGTTTCTTTCCTTGGCTTTGAGGCGAGTGGCTAGTTCACTGACTCCACTCATGTTAAGCTATTCAGCCAAAGTGTCGATTTCAATAATTTCCAGGGAGATTTTCTCATGTGTCGACACTTCTATGGTGACATTCTTTATGTCATACCATTTTTCAGTTTCTTTGCTGTTGAAACCGTCAATTGTCAGGGTGGTGTGTCGACATGTAGTGTCATCATTGCTCAAGATTCCTTTTTTGATGAAGGACCTCTGAGCCCCTTGGTCAAACAAGGCTCTCACGAGTTTTATACCATCCTTTGTTATCAAACTAACCAAAGCTGTAGGTAGGGCGGTCGCCTTACCACACCCAGCTGGTAGTGCATTCACTGTAGCTACAATTGTGGGAGTGTTTCCCAGAGAACTGGTTGTTGGTGCAGCTCTAGACTTCGCGTTGCTTGACGCTAGCTTGTCATCACTTTGTTGACCTATGTTTCTTTTGAAGCAGAGTGCACCGTGATGTCCGGTGATCTTGCAGTTCTTACAGAATGGTGCCTTCTCAGGGCACTCAGCAGAACGGTGACCAGACTTCATGCATTTAAAGCACAATCTCATTTCTGATACCCGAGTTTTTCTCTCTTCATTTGTTTTATACCTTGTACAGCGTTAGAGAGAATGATCTTCAGCACAAAATGTGCATCCTGATGTTCCTACTTGGAAGGATCCCACAGTTGACTGGGGTCCTCGGTTGTTTCCATCAGGTGGTCTGGAATGATGTCCATTGGAATTGCTCCTTGAACTTCCTTGATAGTATGGCTTCCGGCCTCCGTTTACTTGTGGCTTGAAGTCTGTCTCACAGTTCTCAAGTCTAGTGATCTCAGACATGAGTGCATCTCGGAATTCTGCCAAACTCCATGCAGCATCTGGGTCTCTGCCCCTACTGCAGGCTTCTTTGATCCTTGACGGTAGTTTGCGCCAGATCCGGTGTGCTGTTGTTGAGGAACGGTGCCTGCAGTCATTGAGGTCTACTCCTGCTGTCTTCAGATGGCAAAGGTTTACTTCCACCTTGTGCCTGTACTCTTGCAGAGATGAAATTGAGTCAGCAGGAGCTGGAAGATCATCAAGTGCATCCAAATGTGCCATCCTTTTGCGATCTTCGTTCCCATACAGCTTCTTCAGCATTGCAACTGCTAGTGGGTAGGACTCATTTGTTGGAGCAAACCCAGCCAGTGTATTTTTTGCAGCGCCTTTTAACTTGCTTTGCAGGTATTAAAAATTTTCAGAAGGTTTCAGTTCGTCATTTTCATGGACGGTTCTGAAACTTTGCCAGAATGAGGTGAACATGAGTATGTTCCCACTAAAGTCCAGCATCTCTAGAGTAGGTAGCTTGACTCTCACACTTCTTAGGGAAGAATTGCTTACTGATGCAGCAGCTTCACTACTTGGTGCTGGCTGCACTTCCATTCTTAATCTTCTGATCTTTGCTAGGGTGATATTAAAGGGTTCCAATGACTCATCATTTTCATTCTCGAGTTGAAATTTTTCTTCTTGAGGAATGTTATCATCCTTATTTACTTCTTCAAGCATCTGCCTTTGCAGTGCATGCGCTTCTTCTAAACATGTTCCTGCAGTGGTAACATAGCAGGTAAGCTTGTCTTGATTGTCTGCCTCACTAAATGGAACATGTTCACAACACATTTCAATTTTATTCATAATCTTAGTGACTTTGCCTAGCAAGCGGGTACGCAAAGTCACCAGTCGCTAAAATTCTGCGCTTCTAGTTATCTTGAACAGATAATATTTATTTGTCCACGATCTTATACCTGGTAATTGATTTTCAGAGTTAAAAACTCTCAGAAAAAACTAACAAGAATAGACTGGCAACAATAACGCCCGTTATTTGTCAATCATTCCTGCCGCAGTTCTTGAGAATTGTTTACCGGAAAATTATCACCTTCTTTCAGTCATGAATCAATGCAATTCAACTCAAGGACTACTTTGTCCTTTTCAGTTAAATTGCAAAGTCACTCCTTTGCTATCATGAAACAATGCAATTCAACTCAAGGACTACTTTGTCCTTTTCAGTTAATTTGCAAAGTCACTCCTTTGCTATCATGAAACAATGTAATTCAACTCAAGGACTACCTTGTCCTTTTCAGTTAATTTGCAAAATCACTTCTTTGCTACACAAAACAATGCAATTTAACTCAAGGACTACCTTGTCCTTTTCAGTTAATTTGCAAAGTCACTTCTTTGCTACAATGGTACAATTCAAAATTAAAAAAAATTGAGGACCACTTCAGTCCTAAGCCTAATTTCACACAAAAAAATGCAGCGACTTTAAGAAATCTTACGCACTTAAAATTCACAAATTATTTTTAAATAAGGACTTACCTTGTCCCAAATAACCTGCGTCTTCACAAACTGTAAACATATTCAAACCAATTTTGCATGTCAAGAACACATCACAACTTCTTAATCTCACCCAAATAATTTCTTTCAATTCAAATTGGGTGATCAATAACTTCGTTTTATCATCCTGGAAAGCACAAAATATTCTTAGGGCATACCTCTGTCCTATTTGAATATATTCCACTCAAAAGTGATGCTATTTAACTTCTTCCTTGTTTCATCCAATTTGAATTTGACTTTAAATTCAAATCGGATGGTCAATAGCCGTCTTTTAGCAATAACTGAACTACAAATTGTCTTGAGGAGCCAACTTCTGTCCTATTTAAACAATTTGCAATCCAGAGTTGCCTTTTCTGTAAAACATTATTCCGGTTCGAAAGGACGATGTGGTCGGGATTTACCTTCGATCATTACCCGACCGTTTCACCCTTTTAACACCTTCGTATTTTTATGTTTGAATACAGATTATAAACATGTTATGAATGAGATTGGAACCACCTAATCCTGACTGGTGGATATTGGGGGCACTTGTAATTAGATTCAAATAGTTTACCTTTTGGTTTTCAATCAAATGACGCCATCGTCTTCAAAAACTGTCACGTCTACGGTGTAGCTACAGTTGCTGGAGCTAACTACATTAATTCTTTACCTCATAGTAGGTTAGTCTACAACTATCACTGCGTCACTGTATTAAAAACTAGTCGGTAAAGGTCTTAGTTTAAACTTATCGTTTCTTGATGATCTTGGGCGCATTATCCATTCGGTCGGACCTCACGGGCCTAACACGTCCGCTCGCACTCACTTTATGGAGACAACAAAACAGCCCCCTCAGGTTGGGGGAGCCAACCTTTTGGCAAACATAGCCATCTAGTGGTGGCATTGGTAGGCTTATTTGCCTACATGGCTCCGACCATGACTTAACGCTTCCACTCGAAAGATTTTATCTAGCTACTGTACTATAATAATTCTCATTATCTCATACATAGATATTAATTATGAATGTTACTTTTTTGCATTACTTCATTCTCATTGACCTATACTACTTCAGACTTAATTGTTTACGCGTCTAGAAATGATTCGAGAGAAAGGAAACGGAGTACAGCGGTTTGAAAGACCGGAGATGAAGGGGGTGGGGGTTTCCCTTACCCTCACCTCAGGAATGCCAACCGACGACCACCCGGCTTCCTCCACGAATTGAAATACACACATGGGTTAACAATGGAATGTCTTAGTTGGCAGGGTATGTGAAATGTTTCCCACAAATGCTGGGCATGCTGGGCATGCTGGGCATGCTGAGCATGTTGGGCATGCTGGGCATGCTGGACATGTTGGGTATGTTGGGCATGTTGGGCTTGCTGGGCATGCTGGGCTTGTTGGGCATGTTGGGCTTGCTGGGCATTCTCAACGCAAGCTGTTATTTTCTGATAAAACAACATGTCTGCCAACGTTAATGACTCGTTATTTTCCGATAAAACGACATGTCTGCCAACGTTAATGATTCGTTATTTTCCGATATAACGACATGTCTGCCAACGTTAATGACACGTTATTTTACGATAAAACAACATGTCTGCCAACGTTAATAACTCGTTATTTTCCGATAAAACAACATGTCTGCCAACGTTAATGACTCGTTATTTTCAGATAAAACGACATGTCTGCCAACGTTACTGACTCGTTATTTTCCGATAAAACAACAAGTCTGCCAACATTGATAACTCGTTATTCTCCGATAAAACAACATGTCTGCCAACGTTAATGAATCGTTATTTTCCGATAGAACAACATGTCTGCCAACGTTAATGACTCGTTATTTTCCGATAAAACAACATGTCTGCCAACGTTAATGACTTATTATTTCCGGATAAAACAACATGTCTGCCAACGTCAATGACTCGTTATTTTCCGATACAACGACATGTCTGCCAACGTTAATGACTCGTTACAAATAGTTATCAGAAAAACTTTCAGGGCCTATTGTATTTCTGATTACATTTAGTGAAGTGTTGTGTGAGTGAAAAATTTCTCTGTAATATATGAATAAAAATCAAATCAAAACGTCAAATAGCTTTAAAAGTAAATGAATAAAAATGCAATATTTTCCGGGCCACATTATAACCCTCCTCAGC
>SDVV010046101.1:0-10005 GCA_016164225.1 Gammarus roeselii
CTCACTCAATATCGTCATCCTGTCATATAATCCCCGTCTATATGCAGTGCCAGTCGCACAACAATAGTCAGAGCTCACTCAATATCGTCATCCTGTCATATATTCCCCGTCTATATGCAGTGCCAGTCGTACAACAATAGTCAAAGCTCACTCAATATCATCATCCTGTCATATATTCCCCGTCTATATGCAGTGCCAGTCGTACAACAATAGTCAGAGTTCACTCAATATCGTCATCCTGTCTTCAATTCCATGTCGAAATTGATTTTTGAAAAATTTATCCTGTTAAATGATTGAACTCAGTTAGTAAGAGGAACCTATCTGACAAATACAACTCCTACAACATTCCACAGAACCATTTAAGAATAAACTCTATAACGGATTACCGCAAATATTTTTTCAAAGTATAACAATGAAGTCCGAGGAGATCAAACTTTTGAATGAGTTTAACCACAAAATTTTGTCCCAGCCGTTTTTAAAGAATACACTCAAAATTGGTTCGCTCCTTCAGAAAACAGAGAGGACTTCTGTGCCGATGAGATCGTCGGTTGTGTATACATACACGTGGGATTGCTTCCAGCGGTCGTGTGTTGGAATTACTATACTTCAAATGTTCATCTGATATTTTCGTCACAAGGGTGTCTTTTTCCGAACTAATGGACCGTTGACAAAACCTGTGAAATCTTACATCAGAGACCGTACCATTTATTTATTATCCAGCAAATACATTTCGCTGCAACATTGAAAAATTCGTTGAAGCTTCCTTATGTTGCTATTACCTACATCCTCATGCACATACCGCAAGAAAATCCACTCATTTATAATAAGATCATTGCTTCCTCGGAGAGTGTTTTTTTCAGTGCAATGTTTCCGCAATACGTTGAACAAAATGGTTATGTCCATCAGGCATGACGTAAAATTTATATTGCGATTTACAATCTGCGCACAAAACACATTTCACTGGAAGTCCCCTCCCAAAAACTTATCTGCCTTATCATAACAATCTCTCAATGTTGGCACCAGATTTTTGATGAGAATAATAGGACGGAGGACGAATCTTGGTTCCATGAAACTGTTAACGATTCATCATTTGAGGAAACCAGAGGAAATCCCAGACGTTCGATTTGTTCTGCTGGGGCCGGTCATTTGTCATCGCCTTTTGGCGGAACCTTTGCCGGAGTTACACGCCGCTCATATAAGAGCCTATTATAATAAAAGCGTCCAATGGTAATGATGACATCCCTGAGACGGGCAACAACTACGAGACCAAGGCTGGGGATGAGATCCTGTTTATAAATGGAATCAGAATTTAAGCGTTTTTGGGATTTACAGTTTATTTAAGTATAATGACAGGATAAAATTTATTAAGGTATAATACCAGGATAAAATTTTATTAAGGTATAATGACAGGATGATAAATTACGGAAATATCAGAATTCACAGATGATACGTACCTAGTCTTTGTGCGTGGTCTTATCTGAAGACAACCTTCACTTCTTGGATGTTCTCAATATTAACTTATAACTAAAGTTAGGGAGTAAATTATCTCTACATCCCATCATTCGATGGACATAGTTAAATGATATTTACAATTGAATTCTTCCACTTGTTCAATATGTCAAAACTGATAACACCTTACGATGGACTATTGATGCCGGCAAAAATAATATAAATAATTGAAATTAGTTAGGTAAACTGATAGTTACTTAACCGTAACAATTTTCTGTTTAAACTGATATTTAATAATGAAATGAAAGTAGAAAATGACCAATAATAGGTTCTATATTACTTTTAATTAAATATTGTTTGGTATATCAAAACCTAGTACAGGAAATTTGAGTGTATGAATGAGAAAATAAATATAATGCAAGTATCCTAAGAATGACACTGTTGAATAACAAATTGTTGACTTACTAGATTGCGTAGAGGAAATAAATTACAATTCAAGAATTTCTGCACGTACAAGTTCAAACCGGTATAATTTTAGTTTTCGTGTGCAGGTACCTGTACTGTAGTCGTCATAGAGCAATAAAATTGCAAGTTTTAGCAGCTCTGTATTTAATATAGTTGAGATTGTCTTGATAATAATCGAGTTGCGAGGGGCTTTGTAGAGAGAGGTCTTGCTGCCAGGTGCGGCTCCACGAGTTTTCCTGGTGCTTTATCAGGTTTGATTAACGCTGTAGGTGGCCGTTACAAGTGAGGGACGAGACTCAATGCTCTCATAACGTTGATCGAGTTGCCACGCTAACCGCATACCCAGGCTTTTAAAGTTACGACACCCGACCTGGAGCGCTAGCCGTCTCGTGTGACGTTCCGGCCGTGGGAACCATCTAGACCGAAGTACATTTGGATTGGCGCTCCATAAAGGAACGTTTCATCCTAGAAAAGGTGTTCCGCCGAGTGCGTGTTCCGTGAGAACCTTATTCGATCCTCCAGTTCTACAGGCCAATCCGACTATAGTGGTCAGGGCAGGATAGCAGCTTCCCTAGCGAACTTCCGGATGCCTTATAGAAGACTAATATTCTCCAACGGCCTGGGGACCGACGGAAGGTTCCAACTGGCTCTGAGACTTGCTAGCCTGAGCGTTCCAGCAAGTGACTCTATGGTAGTCATTTCTAGGCAGAATGAACAAACTGACAATAGAACTTGCACACCCACGATTGGAATGAAACACTATATATATTCTTAAATACTCAACTTGTATTGTGTAGCAAGAATATTTGTGAAGTAAGTTCATCTTGACTCTCTTCTCGCTCAAGTCTTGTTTTTATCTTGTTTTGGATGTACTATTCTTGAATCGGCAAGTAAGAGGCCTAGATTGATGAGCTGCAAAAAACAACTAGTGATCAGGAAGGCACTTTTAGTACAAGCCCGCCGTGTACCAGCGGGCAAGCCATCAACAGATGCTTGTCAAGTCACTGTGAAACCACCATGGATCTCTAGGCTAAGCCATGACTACACCTGGGGAACCAAGGCAGAACACTCAGACTGACACTTCCAGAAATATCTCCTAGAAAAAAAAGAGTTAGTAAAACTGAACATCTATGAGCATCCATAGTCAAATAACCAATAGCAGCCACTTATATTGCATGAAACACATTACTAGTAGTGGTGGTAGTAGTAGTAAGAATACTACTACTAACAAACTAACAGAACATATAATAAAATATATGTCAATATGATTACAATGGAAGAATCTGCAACATATTCTACTAGTCATCAGTAATTATTTTTTATATGTATACATATTCATAAATAAATAAATGAAAGGAGACAAAAGTGTATATTGTCACACTTCGATTCATATATCGTACTAATATTAGCTTTGCATGGTAACTAGTACCGAACACAAACATTCTCGAAGTAATACTCAATGCGAAGACGACATTGCAATATCACTTTTCCTGTAAATAGGTTATTTCGTCAGATGTATATATTAATACATCGTGAAGATGGCGACAGAGGCCGATGTGCAATGCAACGCCAGCGTGGATCACGTTTGTGAAGTAATGAATTTTACGTAACAAATATTTTCGCTTCGTATAATAACAAGTAGCTTCATTTAGTGTACCATGTTAAATTCCTTGCTTCATTTCTGTGAGTAATAACTGTTCTTCGTTTAGTCTGTGAGTAATAACTGTTCTTCATTTAGTCTGTGAGTAATAACTGTTCTTCATTTAGTCTGTGAGTAATAACTGTTCTTCATTTAGTCTGTGAGTAATAACTGATCTTCATTTAGTCTGTGAGTAATAACTGTTCTTCATTTCGTCTGTGAGTAATAACTGTTCTTCATTTAGTCTGTGAGTCATAACTGTTCTTCATTTAGTCTGTGAGTAATAACTGTTCTTCATTTAGTCTGTGAGTAATAACTGTTCTTCATTTAGTCTGTGAGTAAAACTGTTCTTCATTTAGTCTGTGAGTAATAACTGTTCTCCATTTAGTCTGTGAGTAATAACTGCTCTTCATTTAGTCTGTGTGTAATAACTGTTCTTCATTTCGTCTGTGAGTCATAACTGTTCTTCATTTAGTCTGTGAGTCATAACTGTTCTTCATTTCGTCTGTGAGTCATAACTGTTCTTCATTTAGTCTGTGAGTCATAACTGTTCTTCATTTAGTCTGTGAGTAATAACTGTTCTTCATTTAGTCTGTGTGTAATAACTGTTCTTCATTTTGTCTGTGAGTCATAACTGTTCTTCATTTAGTCTGTGAGTCATAACTGTTCTTCATTTAGTCTGTGAGTAATAACTGTTCTTCATTTAGTCTGTGAGTGATAACTGTTCTTAATTTAGTCTGTGAGTAATAACAGTTCTCCATTTAGTCTGTGAGTAATAACTGTTCATCATTTAGTCTGTGAGTAATAACTGCTCTTCATTTAGTCTGTGAGTAATAACTGTTCTTCATTTGGTCATCCTTGAAAAGTGTCGCGAAGGTAAACACGATTCCTGGAGATAAGTTCTGTCTCTTAAAGGTCAGATAAAGTCACCTGCTATCCCATTACAGGAATTACCGTCAGAAACGAACATTGCCACAGTCTAGCGAGAACACTTTCCTCATATTGCAAACTCTATTGTCACAGCGGAAAAGATTAAAGCCGGCATTAGCAAAATCCGCGTTGTAAAGAAAGCGATCATTGTTGCCATGGTTAATCAGTTCTAATAAGATTAGCAGATACGAGGAAAATGTGAGGAAATATCTCACAAATATATTAGTGTTAGCCCTATCTCTCTCTCTTGGGCTGCAAACAATATAACAGTTACTCATCGATGTAGTGCATGTCTCCGTTATTCCAATTCAAAAAGAGAAAAGAAAGCAATCGTCAAACAATATTACTTCGCTTCAATGACATTTCTCGGTATTTCTGTTAATCGAGCTCAGACTCTTGATATTTCTATACACAATTTCAAAAACCTTGTGCATTATCAATGTAACATTTCATCGATCACGTCCGTGAGCAGTGCAATAGATGAAGCACCTTGCATCATGATAATTAACAGTACTTTGTTGAAGAGCAACAGGGCAATACCTTCACCAATAACAATAATAGTTGCAATATGCACTAGCACTCGCCGTATCGTCAATGTTAGTAAGATGGAGATTTGATTTGGGCCTTATTCCCACCGGAGGGTATGGTGGAGTGAAATGTTTGAGAACCATAGCTGGAATGTGGCTCAGAATCCTGATCAATAACGACGATATTCAGAAAGGAACGTAGATGTTGGAAACGGTATAGATTGGATTAGATGCACGTTATCTGAACGCTTTAGTGTCCGGAAAGATTGACCTTGTCGGGTTTAAATTAGATACACGTTTCTATTGAGGTATATAGGCATGATTTGAGCCTCATTTCCAGCGGAGCCTCAACGTGAGTCATAGTAGGCTTCCCCGTAGGGCGCGACCGTCACCGATTCACGCTAGTTCGCACAGCCTCGTGTGCGGGAAGATTAGTTTTGTCAGGGTGAGATCAAATACTTGTTTCGATTGTGGCATACACGCATACTAGAGCGTACAAAAACGGAAAGATTTAACGCATATATTCGTAAGTGTATTGTTACCTCTGTGCGTGATGGGGTGGAGACCACCTCACTTGTACAGGTGTTTGGGGGTTAGACAGCTTCGTGAAGTCCGGGTGTTTTCCGAAAGCGATAAGCATTTTCCGGTACGTTGGGTCACTTAGTAGCCTTTCTAGGTAGCCCGGGAGATTCATGAAACCTCGTCGGGCTGCTGCGAGTGCGTTGCAGTCCATCAGTAAGTGTTTCACGCTGATAGCCACTTGGTGGCAACAGAGGCAAGATGGCGCGTTTGGTCCTACGTCGACATTCATCAGGTGGTTGTGAGTTTTCCACGTGTGTCCCGTGCTCGAGAGGTTGATGAACACTTGGTCTTTTCTGCTGGGGAACTTTGTTTCCCTTTCTCCGACTGAGGGCATGACTGGAAACATTTTTTTGTCTACTCTGTTGGCACATTTCATGCCATCGGGATGTTATATGGGAGTTGATGATATGGAACCAGTCCCGGTAGTGTATTGCGAAAAATGTTTTTGGTGAGTAGACACCAGTTTAGCAAGCGAGTTTGCAAGCTCATTTCCTCTTATCATCGCGGGCGCGGGGATCCAGCAGAATCCGACCGCCTGAACCGCCTCGGACATCACAAAGAAATCGTACTGCATTTTACGTAGAACGGTTTGTTCGAAATGCAGTATTGTAAGCTGAGTGGAGACACTCAGACTGTCTGAGAATACAACGTATTTGGGGAAGCGATTTGCTTTTGCAATAGAGATGGCTAGTTCAAGTGCGTGAAGCTCCGCAGAGAACACGGAGGCCTCTTGTGAGAGGTTGGCCGAGTGTAGGATGTCCCCGCATATATAGGCATGGTGGTGCCTACAGGAACGGAAACGGCTAACGCGTCGCTGTGTAGAAGTAGTTGCTTCTGTGTTCCACCGTAGCCCCAACGCGAAGTTAATGCACGCTCCCCCGTAGGTCATTTCAGTGAAACAAATGATGCCACGTTATGCTTCAGTGGGCAGAAAAGAGTTTGTACGCTATCAAAATTAGAACATAGAGATCTTATATTTAAATGAATTACTGCTAAAACTTCGTTTGATGTTTATTTCATTTCATCAAATGTATCCATGTCATAATAATTACGTTGATCGTCATGATTTAGTTGAGGATATATTCCATTAAAATGATTTAAGTCGGCATCAATCTGTAGAAATAGCTCGTCTTCTTCATTATTCATAAATTTACAGTATATGGAAATTTTATCGTTTAATTATCTAGAAGGTAATAAACTAAAATAGTCATTCATCCCATTAGCGAGGTGTAATATCAACAATGAGGAACAACTCGTTACCCCAACTTGATTTCTAAACACAAAATATGGAGATCATTTCATTATGACCTTAGTCTAGAATTGGCCGTCGACAAACACTTTGCCACAGCGGCACATATATTGTTAATGATATTATATACCTGTGTATGCATAGTATGGAATGTTATCAAAGATCGGCCACTACTGACACAAATTTAGAATACACCTGCAATATTCCGCACATTTACTTATTGAGTCACTCATACAGCACTGGCAGCAGTATTGTTATTTTATGTAAGGAAAGTTACCTTTATGATGTATTTACCTAGTTGGGTATCGTCGGCAATTATGTTATTTCATTCGAAGTAGCTATAGCTACTATTTTTTCCTCACATGAGGCCTGTAAGTTTCTCTTTTGTTGACATTTTTATACCATGTTCGGTATCAAGATAGTGTCCTACTCATGTAAACTGGCATGGGAAAGAGGGTGTTCCTACTATGCAATTTGTAAAGAAACACATTTAAAAACGTATAAACTCGTTAGATAGTAGCAACGGTAAAGTTATTATATTCACTTGCATTAACGGAAAAGTTATAAAGTAATGTAATTATCCCGAAAACAGCCACACTTGCTTCCATCCCAAAAATAAACAACTCGATGCAATGGTTCGTCCGTAAACTGGTTGCTGCTATGTGTTTCCAACGTGCTTGCTCGATGATTTCACGAAATTTACACGATTTCTACTATTCACACTATTGATTACATATACACGAAAGAATGTACAGATTGTTATAATATGGGTTGACTGTGTAAATGAAGTGTGATTGCTGATCACTACAGCTCTTCCTTAGGAGCTCCCATCTGTTGACGCACCTTCTTCTGTTCCAGCAAGGGACTCTTCCTTAGGAGCTCCCATCTGTTGACGCACCTTCTTCTGTTCCAGCAAGGGACTCTTCCTTAGGAGCTCCCATCTGTTGACGCACCTTCTTCTGTTACAGCAAGGGACTCTTCCTTAGGAGCTCCCATCTGTTGACGCACCTTCTTCTGGAACGGATCCAACCTCCCGGATGACGACCCTTGAAGTGTATATGTCATCTCTTACTTTTGTCCGTGTTTACCGGCTGCCCTACCTTACTTAAGTTGAGTATTCTGGCGTTATCTGGTCCTATTATTCGAACACTCCCACTGGCATTTTGTCAGAAGTATCGCTATTGCTATGATCTTATAATTGTTAAAATTTAATCATATATATTTATGAAAACTTTGTCGCGTGTCGATTATCCTGCTGAAGCTATCAAAGTGCTGGTAAATCTTTAGAACTAAATAAACCTGAAGGGGCAAATCTGAAAGAGCCAATTGTTCCCTCGAATCTAGCTCACATAGTAATTTTAATGAACTAGGAAACTTTATTGAAGTTGTCCTTTTTTTATTGACAGTAGACAACTGGTTGAAATCTCAATTCGACCTGTTGGTTATGAATGGGTATTTTCCTGCTTAAAAAAATCATGACCTGCGTCTTCGAGTTTGAATTATGGACCAATTGATTATTTATTGTAGTGATAGAATCGTCAAATACCTGTCACTAGTATTTATAATGTCATTTTTGTAGATGAGAAAGAGCACAGGCCCAGGGATCGACCCCTGCGGTACTCCTTTATTTGGCCTACAGACAGATGATTGTTTATTCCATATTGTTAGGTGTTTTCTATCAAGAAGATATCTTTTTATCAAATTCTTGTCAAAGAAACCAACTCCACGATGTGCTTATTTCGCTACAAAAAAAATTATAACTCACGGGATCGAGGCCTTTGTGAAGGTCTATAAAAGCCTCCGCACACTATGTTCAAGGTCTCGAAATCATTCAGCATTTTGATCGATGAGTCATGCCTCTTCGGGATTTCAGCCAATAAACACGCAAAAGAGTGCGTGTTCGTTGACTGAAATCCCGAGGACGCATGACTCATCGATCAAAAAGCTCAAGGCTATCGGGACTCTGAACATCGTGTGCGGAGGCTTTTAAAGTTACAACAGCGACTTTCCCACTACCGGACCAATCGATTGCATCACCAGTGAATTTTAATAAAGCATGCTCTGTGTTTTTGAATTGAAAGATTGTACACTACATTACTTTTGGTCTAAGTTGATAATTTGATTCGAAAGATAAAATGTCTACCGTAACGGACATTCAAAAACTTAACTTATTTCGGGCAGGACTGATTTGGGCGTTAGTTTTTCAGCGGTTTTGTTGCAGTATTTATGAGTTGGGTATATTTTTTTCGCGATTTTGCGTGCATCGGGACACATTTTCTTTAAATGACTTATTTACATTTATAAGTTGGGCCTAAGGAGTTGCAGAAATCTCAGATATAGCTTTAATTACATTGGTTGGTTTGTTATCCCAACCAGTGCTGCTACTTGTTAGGCATTAGGAAGACGGAAATCTTTCCCTGTTTACAGTCCAGATTGTATCTATACTATAAGTAGGTGACTGAATTTCCAAAAGGGGAAATAGTATCTGACCAATCAGGACAGGCAGGTCACATCACTATTATGCTGTTATAAACATAACTAAGTAGGACAATGGTAGTAATACATATCTGAAATGTTCACCACTGGTAACTTGCAATTATGTAGATGACGTGGATAGTCTTTATTTGGTTTGAGAGACATATCAACAGCCTTGCACGTCACAGTATTAAACTTAACGTTGCATTTTACTATACATTTTTACCAGTGACAGTGACTCCCTCAACACCATAAACGTGCTCCGTGTCGGTAAGAGTGACTGGTCTAAACAGCTCTCAGAGTGTTCTTCCCCCTCCCCCCCCCCACACACACACACACACCGAGCAGTTGGCATGTCTGAGGATCTTTTAGTCCAGGCCAGGCCTCCAGATATGTTCCGTGTTTTTCTTTCTTTATTTCACACTAATGAAACAAAAAGTTTGAGCGTGTTTACTGTCAAGTAGGGAGTGATGAGCCGAAGAGAGGAATGGAGAGGGAGGAGAGGGGGTAGGGGGGTAGTTTGAGCGCGTTTACTGTCAAGCAGGGAGTGATGAGCCGAAGAGAGGGATGGAGAGGGAGAAGAGGGGGTAGGGGGGGGGAGTTTGAGCGCGTTTACTGTCAAGCAGGGAGTGATGAGCTGAAGAGAGGGATGGAGAGGGAGAAGGATGGGGTAGGTGGGGGGGGGGGGG